>JAOTRI020093269.1:0-25918 GCA_028564885.2 Zoanthus sanctaehelenae | reverse complement strand
TAAGGTACAACATGTTATCAAGAATGACCTATAAGGTACAACATGTTAACAAGAATGACCTATAAGGTACAACATGTTATCAAGAATGACCTATAAGGTACAACATGTTAACAAGAATGACCTATAAGGTACAACATGTATAGTTTAATGCACACATTAATTAACGGGTTACAGCAAAATGAGTAAGTGAGATCGAGTCCTTTTAAAACAAATTTCTTTTATTGTATACGAATCAGTAAAACCCATTTTAACCTTAAAAGCACTCTAAAGTGAACATAAAAACAAATATAACAAGTGAAACCTTACCAGCATACTCTCGTAACCAGGACACATGAACAGCTACTCGTCCTCCAGCACCCGCACCTCCGCCGCCATGACCACGACCACCGTCGGCATGAATCTTGCCGTGACCAGAAAACGTAACTGTTTCAATCAAGACACTGCCTCCACTACCCCCTCCCCCATTGTTTGTTGCGTCTGTTCCTCGATTCTCTATAACTCCATCTAGATGAAACGAATTCCCTATATTGAGCTGAAAAAGGAATAACAAATGTACATTATACATTAAGCTGAATAATTTCAAATGATAAAACAGAATTGATTTTTAAAATAGCTATAACGTTACAGTTTGACATTTATGTCGTATTTATGGATAAAACTTACAATGTAAAAACTAAACAGAAAAAACCCAAATCGATTCTGGTCAATCAAATAACAATTAACTACTAGAGGGGGAAGAGTGGGGCGTTTAATATGAATAGGTCTTCAACGAATAAACAACCTGGTAGTAACGCTCAATCACTGGTCGGTCAACTTAAAAGTTCGTAGAAATGATGACTCGTGTTATCAAGTCATACGTTTACAACAATTGTTGCATAATTCAAACATGATGTTCTATTTTATTCAGTCATTCTAGCAGATGAACAGTGTAGGTATGTGTATTTTGAAGACAGGTACGACAAATACGTGTTTTCAATCGATTAATTTGTTGCCAAATATCAAGAAAGAAAAAGCAAACTTCCTGCAGAAAGACTCTCGTATCGCATTCGCCTCAGGGTTCAAACCCAGCGTGTTTAGGGGTTCATGTAACAAGACTGCTATTAGTATAAAAAGGATGGCTTGAACATGACTTGTAAGAGGGAAAACAATTCCTTCTTTGACAGAAGTGTTGAATTTGGTTAGGGGATCGCCATGACAGTTTCAGAAACATAAATATTTCTAAATTCTTTTTGTTTACAGGATTTTCTCACCTTCACGGTGCTACCACCGGCTCCGCCACCTATGGCTCCAGCTCCATTCCCCCCTCCACTTCCCGGATGAACTGGATAGATGTACGAGCCATAGACGGTACCACCGGATACTGAAGGGTTTGGTCCCCCCGGTCCGCCGTGACCAGCACCTGAACCAACAATGCTTGACAACCCAGCTCCAAGTCCTGTTGCTGCACTGGGACCTCGGCCAGATGTTGTTATCATTGAGCCGCCTTCAAGGTGAGCGTCGACAATTGTCATTTCTACTCTTCTAGCTGGAATAAGCGTCCCTTTTTTCATAAACAACGTTCCAATGTCAAGGATCAAATCTCCAGTTTTTAGCAGCTTTGAATCAGCTTCCATGTTTAAAATGCCAAACGACAATTCACCATCAACTGGCTCTAGCACGTACGATCCGTTCTTGATGAAACCCGTGCTGGCATTTTCACCGAGTATTAGTTTTTTACCCTCTCCAAGGGTAAGATTGGAAACTCCAGTCACTCGACCAAAAAGCTGAAATGGTGGGTCTTTTGATCCAACAACGTGAAAATCTGGCACTAAAGCAACTTCTCCACCATAATCAACAAGGAAGTTGACTTTTGGGTAGGAACGTCTCTCGGTTGTATTCTCATATTCAATGAAGAAAGTCTGATTAGTTTGAACATGAAACATTGACTCACCATCACTGAGTACTGTATCTACAGATATACTCGGCCTACGGCTGCTCCCATAGTTCGCGATTTTAAAAATAACCTAGAAAGCGAATTAAAAAAACATTACAAAGACCAAAGTGGTAGTGGTAAAATACAATATTCGTTACAAGCATAGCTGAAGTACATTCACTTCAAAATTATTATTTTTCTGTAAATATAAATAATACATTTAGGCTTTCCATTCTACGGCAGCATAATTTGGCCGTTGTTCACAGGGGCAAGCGTGATGCTAATCCCTTGGAGATACTGATACGTCATTGAAATTAAAGACCATTGTTTTTGAACCAATTGCAAATGGGATTTACATGTACGGAAGTGAAAATGTATGACGTATTAGGTGTCTCAGGTATCTTTCAGGATTTTCATCTGACCTGCTTACTCTCATAAAACAAGTGAAAGAATCTTCGGGGTTGCGAGGCGTTTGAACGTTGGTATCTTTAATGTCAGAATATTAAAAGCCGTGAATCTGTTCTAATATAGTTTATACCATTGAAAAGTGAGTAAAGAAATTTATCACGATCTGTAAAAGTTTCATAAAGTGAGTAATGGAGAAAAAGATTAAAAAGAGATAACTTTTTCTTTGAGGAAAACTATTTCGTGATCAAAAAAATATCGTACGAGTATAAGAAAGCTTATTGTTACCAGTTTTATAGCTGAAAAAACCTTTGTTAACTGTGTGTCAAGACCATTTCAAATACATTTCACTAATCCGTAATTATTCCTAGTACAGTGGAACCCCGCAAAAACGAAATGCCACGGTACCGAAAAAATGTGTTCGTTATAGCGGGTTTCGTTATAGCGAAGACCTCGTTATTGCGAATTCTCTGGTTAACAGTAGAAATATTCGTTATAGGGAGATAATTTTACAACGTACATAAAATTCAATACTATAGGTAGAAATTAGTGCTTTATTCATTTGATACTATAAACTGTATGTGTAAGGCGCTGACAAACAGATCTAGAACATTTAAACTTCAAAATTCGTACAGAAGTTGTACAATTGTCAAAAACGGAATAAAGCAAAGCTGTGAATTCTACACTCAAAACTGTCGTTTTCAGTTATTGCGAGGCACTTCCGCACAACATATTCGTTATAGCGGAGTAAATTGTACGATGGGACTGCAAATTCTATTCGTTAAAGCGGAGATTTCTTATAGCGGGGTTCGTTATAGCGGAGTATGTTTCCCCATCTTTTACTGTAATTCTGCCGGGCTTTCAAATGTTGTTCGTTATAACGGGTTCTTAGTTACAGCGAGGTTCTATATAGCGGAGTTCCACTGTAATAGGAACTAGTTAAATAACTTACTTGTCCCTGCAGGCTCAGTTCCTCAAGAGCAAAATCAGCTTCGTTTTTCTCAGTTCTATTTGCACGCACTGTTTTCGGATTCCTATCTTTCAGTACAAATTCTTTCGAAGGCTTTGCAAACTGGTTGTCAAGATAGAGTCGCCTGTAAGTTGGGCCACCTTTCCTCTCTTCCACATAGATTGAACCAGTACCACCATGGAATACAGAATCGCATTTTGCTCCTTTTGCAACAAACGCTCCTCTGTACTCATCGGATATTTGGATGTAAGCAGCAATGCGACCTCCCGAGCCACAACCTCCCCGAGCACCGCCAAATGCGTTACCAGTACCCCCACGAACAGACATCTTGCCGTGGCCACGAAGGTAACCCACAGTTATCCATATACTTCCTCCACTGCCACCACCTCCCCCTGTCGAGTACAAAGAAAATACTCAACAATATGGTAAACATTTTTCAAATACGCATTACATAATCAATAACAAACACACACTCACTTATACACCTAACATGCAGCAACAGCTAGGAAATTGAATTATTAGAGCAATGTTTAAGTTCATGCAAAATCGAACAAGAAATTTTCAAATTTGGTTGGTTCGTGTATTAAGTACGCTCTGCCAAGCAGAGACTTCACTAAATCACTCTGATTGCGTGGAGGAATACTTTCGCGTCTTCTCGGATAAGGACATTAAACCGTAGGTCCAGGAGTAAGATCCTTGTAAGGGAATCCTATTATCTCTACTCCTTGGAACCTCACTAGGTTCCTAAATGTTCTAAATCAAACAAAACAAACAAACAAAACAAAAGTTCTTTCTGAGTTTCGTACTAGTTATAGTAAATAAGAATTCATTTAAAAATGGTAGCTATAAAACATTTTTTCACAATAGACAATACCTTTCTGACTACAAAGCTTTTAACAGATTGGATTTAAATTCAAAACTGGGATATATTACTTATTGTGCAGAGTGAATTTCAAAATTTAGTCCGATAAACTAAAAACGACCGCTGGCTTTGGCTTTGAAATGATGGATAACTGCGATTGAAATTGTACCGCTGTGTAAATAATTGTATTATGCATTATTGTTGCTGTTACTTCAGCAGTTTTCAGCTAATTACACTCTTTTTTATCAGAACAACTTTATAAGAATAATTAAATCGCTCAGATTGACCGAAAATTATCATTTTGTTTAGAAAACAAGCTCAGGCTTATAATAAAAAATACTTTACATATTCTTATTTCATGCATGTGTACAGTAGTGGGGTAGTTAAAGGGGCAGTGTCAAGGCTAGAGAGTCTGGGTCCGAATATAAGCAAAATCAAGCAAAATTTGAAAAATAAACAGGGAGACACGAAACAAAGTGCGACCAGTGTTGCCATTGTTGTTGTTCTCATAGTTGGCAATCAGTGAAAAGGCAACAAATTGACAAAACTGAAAGTTGAGAACAAATTGAAATATATTTTGCCGGATTTTGTTTTCTCTTTCGATAACTGTTGAATTTTAGAAGTTTCCGATTTATTTTTCTTTTTAAGTGCATTATGTAGTCATTGCGAGGAGTTCTCAGACTCGAGAAAACAAGAGCGCCAGCCGTTGGCGAAGATATTCAGTTTAGAATTTTTAAATAAGTATTTTTAGGCTTTTATCAATTGCAAAATAAAACTGTTAGATTTCTCACATGCAAGTATTAAAGCTGTTTTATTTTGTGTTAACAAACAAACATGGCATTTAGTTGACCTTGTATGCTAACAAAATAGAAATTATTTTGCTTTCATGTTTTCATTTGTGTATTGTTCCTTATTAGGAAAGTCAACGATGCGTAGCTTCCGCCATGCGCGTAGCCATGACACTCCCCATGAAGACATGTGACAAGAATTGCGCAAAAGCGCTAAGCTCCCCACTTGTCATGGTCTTGAGTTGTCTAGTAATTCTGGATATGGAAGCATCGATGGAAGTTTCTGTATCTGGAATAATCTCGGTTTTTTTTAAAAAAAATGATGAGTCAGCATTTTTTCGAATACATTTTTTATATATTTTTCTTATATCTATTTATGAATTATGTAAAGTTTAATCTTTTTATGTAATAGGTTTCTTACTCTTCCCATACTATCATTGCTCAACAAAAAAATTGCACCCAGTTGTACTATATGCCAACAAAAACCGCTTTTAAAGCATTTTTAATGTTATATGCTGTGTAAAATTATTTTTGTGTCACTTCTTTACAAAAATGTTTTAGGAAGTAAAAAGAATGAAAAATATTCGTATTATTGTTGAAATATCATTTTATCAGTTCTCACAATGTGCACAGTACATAAGCACAGAAACACTGGTTCACATTATCTGCCATTTTTCTAAATGGTACACGAAATCATGCACTACTAATTTAAGTTCCTTGGAAGACCAGCATTGGTTTTCAATGCCTTACCGTTTTGCTTCTAAGTTTATTCATTATTTTAAGACGCTTTCAGACATAAAAACAAATTAAGAGCCAAAAAATTAAAAATAATGAGCCTTGAACGTGTATTGTGACTGAGCCTGAACCTCCGTGTAAACAATTACATTGAAGGAGAACTGAAACCTAAAATTGACTTAACATCGCTTGAAAATTATGGTATAGTAGAGAAATTATGGTATAGAAGAGAAATTATGGTAAAGTAGAGGAAATATGGTATAGTAGAGAAATTATGGTATAGTAGAGAAATTATGGTATAGTAGAGAAATTATGGTATAGTAGAGGAATTATGGTATAGTAGAGAAATTATGGTATAGTAGAGAAATTATAGTTTAGTAGAGAAATTATGGTATAGTAGAGAAATTATGGTATAGTAGAGAAATTATGGTATAGTAGAGAAGTTATATGAATTTTTTTCAAGCTGTTAACCAAGCAGTTCAGTAAAAGTTAACGTATTGTAACGAATAGACAACATTTGATTGGCGGCACAATATGTTATGTCAGCGGTTGTTCCTAACGTGGGTTACAATATTAAGATGATTAAAACCAGAAAAAAAAACATGGTTACTATGCGGCTTTGGCAGGCATACCGTTGACCAGCTCATTTGCGACCAAGGTTTTTTATTTAATTTCTCAATGTGACTTGTCTAATTTGAAAAATAAATTTTCACAGAGTTAATCTACTACACAAATAGATTCAAACAAAAATAGATAAGTTGTTAGCATTCAGTTCTCCTTTAAACATTATATAAATATAAAATAAAACAACAAAGGGGAACGCTTTATAATAAGTCCTCTTCTTGAGAAATCATTCTACTTCTATAGCTTGTTAAAACATTTTAAAAAGAAATTATCAAGTAAATGTAGCAGCAATTAAGATAAAATACAAACCTGTATTAACATCGGCATTTAATGCATCAGCACGTAAGAAACCATCCAATATAAACGCATAACCAACATTAATTCTCATCTTTCCTCCGCCACGACTGCCATTCCCGCCTGGTCCAGAACCACCGCGTGCACCTGTCAACGTGGGCTCGTATAAAGAATTGTAGACACCCCCACCTGCTTCTCCTTTGCTGTTGCCTCCCACAGTTGCCTGGCCTGCACCTGAACCCCCCAAGGGTGAATCCAAACCAGTGCCTGGAACTTTGCTAATTGAACCCCGACCAGCACAGTTCAGCGTTGCGTCTGGCTCCAGATAAAAATCCGTTGCTTCAATCTCAAAATACTCTGCCAAGAACTGGGAGTTGAACTTTAAATCCTGGAAGAACAAAGCAAATCGTTTTCTTTCTTTTCTTTCAATTAAAGTTAAAAACAAACCACCGATGACAAGGCTTTTTAAAGTCATGCTAAGTCCTCCACTCTTTCGAATCTTAACAGATAGGAGGCAAACTGAGGTGGAATTAACACAGTGTGGTGAGCTTGTCCGTGGAATTCTGGACAAATCTATTCAGTAGTAGGAGCTAGGGATCCGATCCCAATCTAACAACTAAGCAGTACTTACTCTTTGTTGTACTGAACTGGTTTCATGGGTTAAGACTTTAACACCAACACAAGAAGGGTTTCTAAACGATTTCTATTACAAAAGCATAAATACAAATTTGAAAGAAGTCCAATAAAACTCGCGAGGTTAAAAACCACGAAGTTGTGATTTTTGCTATAAATTTGGACCATTAATTCCCTTGGTCAAAACCGAATTTATCAGGTGAATTTTCACATCGTGATGCCAAATGCATGGTTAGAAAGGAAATGGGGCGAGTGAAGGAAAAGAGTCAGTTTCGCTGGTTCTTGAAAACTATGTTTAACATCAAAAAGAAAACATCAAAGATAACGACCAAAATCGAATGACGATCACTACGTTTTTTCTCAGAATGGACAAGACATTTTGTCTCAGTTAGCAGCATATCTAAAGCGGTAAAGAAACAGTAACATTAACCATTAGCGTAAACAACAACGGCGTTTCAAAGTGTAAAGATTGTTTTGAACTTGGGACAATTCATCTCCGAACTTCAAGCTGAAACTTCTCAAACGATGGCGAGTAATATTTCAGTGAAGTGCGACCGTTAATAAAATCCTTTTTTGTATACAAACAGAAACGTTTTTACTCCTATTCTCTACCGTGCTTATAGTTTTTAGTTTGCAAGTACTTTTCTAACTTCATTTTCTGTTTAGCTTTCCAAGGAAAAAGGCAGAAAAATGTAATCAATTAAAATTTAGAAACTTGAGTTTTAACTAAATAGTTTTGGAATTTTTTGAAATGTTTGCTGTCTTCATTTATGCATACTTTCGATTTATCAGTTACAAATGTTGATGGATACAGTGTTGGTAAAACCGCCCTACTTATTAATTTATAGATGCAAACTAACCTTGTCGTTCATTCAAAACTCGCTCTAACTGAAAGAAACATGCAAATATCGAAAGTACATACCAAAACAAATATAACTAGATGCTGCAAAAAAAATAATAAGTAAAATAATAAAAAAAATGTTCCTGGTCATTTGCAAAAAATCTAAATTGCATGCAATTTATTCTTCCACTGGTTTCGGCCTCTTTAAATGACACACGACGTTACGCTCCGTCCCAATCTTCTGAGTTAGGGAACCCAAAATGAGGAGAAAACCCCTTGGGATAAATAGCCTTATCTTCTTGAAATGGTAGCAGAAAAATCCCCAAGCGTGATACTTATGCTTGTCTAGTAAAGATCTTTTGGCAAAACAGTCATATTTCCAGATAAAAAAACTCAAAAAACGTAACAAGATCTGCGATTTTGGTCTTACTTAACGATTTTACTTTTGATATAAAATGATAAAATTGAAATAAGCAATATAATAATATAATACAAAAATCAAGAGCAACAGGTCCAAGTTCAAAATGCTATAAAGAATGTGGAAAACCTACCAAGAACCCTGCAACAAATCGCACTCCTAAGGGCACCGGGTAAGTGATTTTAGAACTTGCTCCAAACTCCAGCGTAGAGAATCGAAATGAACCAGGCTCGTCTACAAACAGATACCTATTGTTTTGAACCATTGCTGTATGTGCAAATGCACCAATGAGGACCCTTCTTCCTGAAGCAAAATGAAGGTGACGAACATTAACTAAGCGACCATTCCAGCTAAAAGCTGTGTCTCCTTCTCCAACAATATGAACAGTACTTGCCATTATGGCAAATGCTCCTTGTTCAATTTGGAAGTTAACCGCTGTCCTTGTAATCGTGGGACTAGATTCTTTAGCTTCTACTTGTAAGAACTGGTTTCTATGTACAGGAATATACCCCGAACGGTCTCCAACAATTTTTTGTACGGTAAGATTGAGATTTTTTCCATTAGGTGGCAAGTGAACTGATGCTTTGCGAAGTAAATGAAGCTCGTCAAACACATAGTTAGTCATATTTTCATCAAGAGTAACAATATGGGACCAAGGTCTATGTTTGTTATTAATTCGTAGCTGGGTATACCGATGGCCATGACGGTAGTCACTCAAGTATAGGGTACCCGGACCTCCACTGTACTCAGACAGACCTTGGTAGCTATTACCAGAAACCCCTCCCGACACCAAATACTCTCCAGCAAATGTATTCATCGTTGAAACATAAACTGCAACACGGCCCCCCGAGCCCCCACCTCCAAATGAACCATCACCACTCCCACCTGAAGCATCAATTACACCATGTCCGCTGAATCTTCCAGCTTGAACCCATACACTACCTCCACTTCCTCCTCCACCCTGAGACTTGTCAGAAGCATGTTGTCCATCCGAAACGAGAGTTCCGTCCAAGTAAAAATGATCACCAATGGTAATATGTAACACACCACCACCTGTTCCTCCGGGGGAGGTTCCTGGGCAACCTGACATTCCATAATCTTTAGGCGCAAAAAGACTCCCATGCGGGCTTAGCTCATTCAATCCGTTATTTCCTTGAAAAGAAATTTTAAAAAATCGACAATTATATAAAGTTTAATGAAAATATATAAACATTCAAAAAATGTTATTTAAGACCCAACAGATGCGATCTTTACTAACATAATGAAAAAGATTATTACAGGAGATTAGAACGCTAAGGAGAATTAATCATATGATTTAAGACATCAAGGGAGCTCTGAGTAGAGAAGCTGACAGTTGGTGCATGGATTATAATTCACGATTTTAAGATTTTCAAAGTAAGCAAACTGTACAGTGTATATAACATGCAGTTAAGGGATTTTTATGTATAAAATGTAATTCTAATTAGAACGGCAAAAATCAGTTCGGTTAATAACGTTTTTCATCGCTTAAGCGATGAAATCGCTCAAGGTTATGTCGTAAGTAAAGTTTCCAAACATTAAACGCGTATTACACAACGAAAAAAAATCGTAATTGAATTTTTTTCCATTACAACTAGAATGAAGAGAACTTTTTTAAATATACAACATGAACATTATAATAAACTTTTACAATAAATACATAAATAAAAACTTTATTTAGGTGTAAAGTCTTTCTAGCCGGCCAAAAGCCTACAGTACTAATTGGGGACAGAAATATGTAGTTTTAGCAAGTTTAAAATATTCTTTTTTCACTCTTATATCATTAGAGTCTGTACCTTTTCCGCCTCTACTTCCATGACTTCCACCAGAGCCTCGACAAGACCCAGGTAGGACCAGACCACCATCTTGAGTAGGCCGAACATCGCCAGATGCAGTAATTCTACTACCAGCTTCCATTATCAACGACGTAACGCTTACATTATGACTATCAGCAATGACTGTTGCTCCATATTTCAAAATGATCAGCCCCACGGTGCAATGCATTCCCAGTGGGTGAGGGAAAAGCAACTGCCCCCCATCTTGAATCTCTAACAACGATAACATAAATGTTCCCGGTTTCGCCACCACCAATGATCCATTGTACCAGGCTGCAGTATGCGCATTTCTTAAGAAGCGTATCTTTGTTCCTTTTGAGATGTAAATGTTTGTGACATGAGTCATTCGACCATCGGACACAAGAGATGAGTCTCCCTGTAGTGGTTTTCCATCACCAACAACATAAACTGATGCTCCGAACACCATTTCTCCATCTTTTTCAATTAAAAGGTTTAAAGATGGCTTCGAGACTCTGTGCTCTGTATCTGATGCTTCGAGAAATACAACATGTTTTGCAAGCGCTTTTATAAAGCCTGAGCGGTCTCCAAAAAGCTTGGATATCTTTAACGTACTTTTGACATTTTTAAGCGCTAGTCTAAGACTCGCTCTTCTCAGCAAATGCAACTCAGAGAATTCGTAAACAGTTCTATTAACCTCGTCTAACACAATTTCGTTGAAATAATCTCTATTGAGGTTGTCCAACCATAGCCGACTGAAAGGTCTTTTAGCTCGAATTTCCTGTACAAATACCGTCCCGGGACCACCAAAGTGTCCTTGAGTTGCTGAGCCCCCGAAGACGACAATGCTTCCTTTGTAAAAGAAGACATTGGAATAAATGGCAACCCGACCACCGGCTCCACCACCTGAATTCTGGCCACCACTTCTACCACCTGCTGCTGACACAGTACCATGACCTAAATGACGTAAAAGAGAATATAACGCTTCTTGTTCTATTTCATTACATTTACATCCAGATTCCATGCAAATGTTTTGTTTACTAACTTTTAACAATTCTCGCTAAACGAACAACAAAAGGTATACATAGAAAGACATGGATGTTAAGGATAAAGATTCAAGGAATTTTCAACTCTCCGATCAAGGCGTTCATTCCTTTTCAGCTCAGTATCATACGTCTATATTGAGACATGTACAGTAAATGGAAGAGTTTAGGACTTTAACAGGTTTAAAAATTCTTAATATTAGTGATGACATAGACCTTTTCAAAAACATATTTGCTATCGAAAAAGTGTACGCAAAATAAATGCGTATGAGGGTTCAAAGTACTTACAATGATAAAAGGTAAAATTATTTTGGACGCAACGCAAAATGATTTGCAAACTGGTTCACAAAACCAGTTCAATCTAATTTAGGTATAGTAGAACTGACGCTTCTCTCGGCCGAAGGCGAAAAAGATAGAGATATAAAGTAAAGATAACGTTAATTTTGAATTACAATGGTGCATTGTATCAGAAAAAACAAAGCCCTGTCGATATTTTCTGTAATATTCCATAAATATTTCAATTTATTGAGTTTTTTTAGTAATTTGACTACTGTTTTTTGTTATTATTTTGTTGATTTTCAGTTGAGAACGATGCCAGCTGTGTCTATTATCAGTCTCCTTGGAACAATGCAATGCACCTAGAAATTTTTCAAAAAATACAAAGTACAGTTAAAAAGATTCGACTTAAACAAAATTCTAAAAGACTTGTATGAAAAAACCTTGAGACAGATTAAAACATTCTTGCAGCAATTACGACCATCATAGACTGCTGATTAAAAACCTTGTAAAGGCTTAGAGCTGTCACGGCCAAGAAAAATCTCAGGTTGCAAAAAGAGATACGATATAACAAAGATGATGTTACTTCTAGACGAATAGAAAACATTATCACTGATTTCTCACCTGTCATTATATCTGTATGTATTAGTAAACTGCCACCACTTCCCCCACCAGCACCACTTCCTTGTACCGCACTTGCAGCCGCCACTGTGATGGTACCATCATTAATAACCTGGTTACCAGCCTGGATTAAAATATACCCACCACCGTCTCCTCCCTTTACACCTTTCGAGCCAGGTCCACCACGACGGCCTGGTAAAATTGGATTATAAAGGGATCCATAGTATGGTCCACCGTTTACAAATGGGCCTCGTCCACCACGTCCACCATTGCTTGCATGCCCAGCTCCAGTGCTAATTGCTGATATTGTTGTGTCACTTGACGGAGCAGCTTGACGAGCCAAATTATCTCCAGAACAACTAAGAGAGCCTCCAATTTCGATGTCAACTGTTGAAGCTAATACCTTTACATGATGCGTTGAGAATAAGGCGCCATATTTTATGTTCAAAAGTCCAACAAACAAAACTACTTGTGTTTCGTCCCTCATAGTAAGAACGCTTCCGCTGTATAAGGTGATGGTTGAAAATTTGAAATTTCCAGAAGCATCCTGGAGTATGGTATTTCCAATTCTTCTTGCTGTATGAGCTCCTTTATAAAGATTTACAACTTTGTTTCGCGCAACTCGTAAGTCTTGTACTCCAGTCAGAGTCCCGTTCAGGTCCAATGTTATTATATTACCATGAAGATATGTCTTTGATGCCAGAACAAGTTCGCCATCATTTTCAACTTTCAAGTTAATTGCTGGTTTAGAAACGCTCTGTCTATTCTCTTTTGTTTCTAGAAAAACTTGGTGACAAGGATAAACATGAAGCAATCCAGTACCGTCGCTGAATAATTTTCCTATTTTTAACATTCTAACTTTTTTGTCATTTTTGTTTTCCAATCGTAGAGATGCTTTATTAGACATGTACACCTCATCAAACACAAAACTTGTGTTTTCGCGAAGTGTTAAAAATTTTGACCAACTCTGCCCTTGATTGTCAAATCTCAACTGCCTGTAGGGGCGCCTGCCTCTAATATCTCGAATGTAAACGGTTCCCGGCCCACCAGAGGCTTTAACAGTAACCTTTGAAATGCCACCTTTGGCTTCAACTTTTCCACTAAACGTGTAAATATGGTCAACATATACAGCAATACGTCCACCGGACCCACAACCACCCATTCCGTCTCCAAGTCCGCCATTAGATGACAGCAAGCCCACACCACTAAACGTCTGTGTAACCTTGACCAAAACGCTACCACCGCTTCCACCTCCGCCTTTTTTACCACTTTGAGCATTTCCACCATCAGCAAGAATACTTCCATAATGGCTAAAAAGATCTGAGTAAATACGAACGAACCCACCACCTTTTCCTGAACTACCAACTGTAACACCGTCACCACCTGGACAGCCGGGTTGATCAGCTTCATACAATGAGCCGTACAAACTTCCTGGAGATAGCTCACTGTATCCATAGCCACCCATACTAGCATGACCACCACCGGATCCTCCGTGCTGAGATATTTTCCCTTTACAGTCCACGTTATTCCTGCTTGAAAACGCACCACTAACTGAAAGTACTGATAGATGTTCCAGTGACAGAGCTTGTGACTTAATAGTAATGGATCTTGCATTCAGTGTTACAGCTTTTTTGATTTGGAGTACGCCTACAGTTAATTTCGCATCTGGGGGAAGAACAAGGCTGGATCCAGTTTTAAGAATAATCGATGCAAGTTGCTGCGAACCTGGCTCACTTTGAAACACAAATTTTGAATCTTTTAGCAGTGCAGTTTGTGAGGTTGGAGTGAACTCAAAGTGTGCTCCTGACTCCAGAGTAAGGTGTTGCACATTTGATAGTTTTCCTTTGAGACTTATCGTCACTCCTACTACGGTAACATTTGAAGAAGACACTAAGTTAGCTTTTTCCTCCACCAGAATATTTGTTCGCAAACGAATATGGGATTCAGCTGTTTGTCTTGCCGCCAGATAAAATGTTTGATTGTTTCTAATGACAATCTCTCCTTTTCCGTCGTCTATTAAATTTTCTATTTTAGCCAAAACGTCCTCAGCACTGTTTGATTTTATTTCCAATAAAACACTTCCGAAAACAGTTAACTGATTAAAAGAGAAGTCACTAATTCCTGGTTCAGCAATAATAGTTGTTGGGTTAACAACAGACCCTGCATTGTTCTTGACTCTGAGATATTTCCGTGGTTGATGCTTAGCGTTGTCTTCAATATAAACTGTTCCAGCAGCCGCTAAGTTGCCAGAAGCAGACAAACCTCCTTTGGAGCTTAAAGATCCTTCAAAGCTTATCGAATCTTGTAAATATATTGCAATTCTTCCACCACTGCCGCTGTAACCGTTCCTGTTTCCATTTCCACCATCTGCTGCAATAATTCCATTTCCAACGAGATTCTTTGCAGAAAGCCAAACAGATCCGCCACTTCCTCCGCCCGCATCTACTCCAAGAGCACTTTCACCATTAACAGATATTTCGCCATCCAATTGCAAATTTCGTATGACGATAAGCTTCAGAAATCCACCGCCAGCACCTCCTTTACCCACCGCAGAGCTGCCTCCACCACTTCCTGTAGCGTTAGGATTTAGTGTTGAGCCATACCAAAGCCCTGTTCTGTATGTTGAGCCACCTCCGTACCCTCCATGCCCAGCACCGGTGCCTACAGCATTGATGTATGCTCCAGCACCTCTTCCTTGGTTAGTTGGAAAACCCTGAGCACTCAAGTCGATTTTAGCACCGGGATGAACAACGACATCTGATGATCGGATATCAAGCCAACTGCCTTGAAGTACCGCCCCATAATTAAGTTCGAGAGTACCAACAGTCAACGGAATCTTCTTTAACCTTGAATTTTCAAACACAAGAGAAGCATCGTTCTTAATATGTAAGGAAGAAAATCTGTATTCTCCTCGTTTTGTCATGAATGTGTAGTTGCCATCAATAAATCGGGCCATTCTCGCAGATGCTAAAAGCGTGGTACGTTTTCCTTCGCCAATGGTCATATCAAACAAATTGGACAAAGTTCCAGAAAATACATTTGCGTTACCGAGAAACTTAACTGTTACTGGTAAACGTAGTTCTCCGTTTAACTGGACATGGAAGCTACATAGTGGTTGAATATATTGCTTCCCAGGTTCAAGGATTAAAACAGCACCGTTCTGAACATTTATAAGACTGTTCGAGTCTGTTTTTAGATTTCCGATAACCATGTTTTGTTCCAACCAAAGTTTCACATTGCCATAGAGCTGCAGTTCATCAAAATCATATGAACTTACAGATTCATTTAAAAGGACTCTTAATGGTACCATAGTAGGAACACCTCTATTATCAAGAATAAGTTTACTTGACCTGAAACCTTCTTTGATGGTGTTAACGTATATTGTACCAGGAGATCCACTTTGGCTGATTCCGGAGCCCCCTCTTGCAATCATGTGTCCTTGATATTTAAATTTGCCGTTTAAAACTAGAGAAATGCGTCCCCCACCACCAGCACCAGCTAGACCAAATACATTATCGCCCCCCACTGCTCGCAACGTTCCCCTGCCACTAAATGTCTTTACGATTCTTAACATGATACTTCCCCCACTACCACCCCCAACTTTGTTCCCTTCACCATTCTGACCATCTGCAGATATGATACCATCTAACCTCACCACGTCCACCTCAATGCTGACCCTTCCCCCTCCTGCACCGGCTGCACTGTGGGAGCTGATAAATCCGCCGCCACTACCGAACTCAGCAGCCCTAAATAATGTTCCATACAAACGACACTTCCCCTCTCCACCACCACAACCACCAAAACTGCCTCCACTTGGACCATGGTTTGAGCCCGCGCCCGGTCCTTTTCCAGCCACGTGACCAAAACCATCTGCTATTACACGGCCATTATAACCAATATGTAGTTGCTGCGCTTTAATTAGGAAGTTGGCGCCTTCTATACTACCACCGAAAGAAACAACCACAGCTACTGATCGTAATTCTAGAACGTTTTCTTTGTTATTGCCGGAATGTAGCTTCACAATACCACCACTAGAAACTTTCAAATGAAGGAAAGAAAAGATCCCAGCAAGACCGCTACCAGCCCCAACAATCCCTGTGCTAAAAAAATCAGCAGTAGCTTTGTTGGCAACAACGAGTTCTTGACCACCTATCAACTTGCCAGCAAGATACAAAGAAGGGCTCACTTCAGTCTTGATTAAGTAAAGCTTTGGCGAAACAATAAGACACCCATTTTTCTCAACTCTCACTGCCCAGGGCAAAACGAATGGTTTCTTAGTTAGAGATTTGCTTGCACCGAGTGCTAGGGTCTGATTTCCGTGAACAAAGAAGAGACCACTTCTGTCTCCCTTAAGATTTAAAACATCAATTTTCATTTCATTATTTTTTACTGTGGCGACTTCAAGCTTTGCTCCATTTAACAGTTCAAGTCTCTCAATGGCAAATGAAAGTTCTTGCTCATGCATAATTACTGACTTTTTTTGAGACAAACGTCCTCCACCATCAATAACTGTAGTGTTACTATACAGTCCGGTCAACACTTCTCGAATAAAGATGGTACCGGCTGCTCCACAAGCACCTACACAACCTCCGAAAGCTGTTATCACACCCTTAAACTTAGATCTATCGCCAACATAAAGTGCGACACGTCCACCTCCACCTCCACCGGTTGACAACGATCCATGTCCTCCGTTAGCCTCAATAGAACCATGTCCTTCAAGTGTAGAAACATTTAAATATACACTTCCTCCACTCGCTCCACCAGTGGCATCGGTGGATTGACCACCATTAGCTGCGATTGTCCCACGCAACATTAGTGTCTTTCTCACAGTTAGAAATACTATTCCTCCACCACGGGCAGTATGGCCGCTACCAAGATGTCGCGGTTGAAAAATGGAACCATATGTACTACCAGTGCTGGGCCCACCACCTTCTCCACCATGACTACAACCACTCTTTCTATTTGTTGGAGTTCCCGCTCCTTTGAATAGACCACCTTGAGATACCGAGAGTTGTGTGTCACTATCAATAGTCATAACATCAGTGAAAACATTTACATACTTCGGAAACGTTTGAAGTTCAATGGTAGAGGATTTCCCAAGATAAAATATGTTTGTTTTCAACTCCAAAGTTCCTCCTTCATAAATGAAGTGCGAATTTGTTTGAAGCATTAACGTATGCAAATCCAGGTGTGATGAATTTGCCGTCCATCGAATTTTTCCTTGTTTACTCAGAAAAACTGAGGATGCTGTTTCCAAAACTAAAGATTTAGACTTTAATTCACCATCGTTTACAATACGAAGAGACTTAAATTTTCCTACCATTGCTTCATCGACAGACAAAAAGCCAAATATGGAAACAGTCGGTGAGTTTGGACCATTGAAAATGACAGGACCAGATAAAGCAACGAATCCCCCGTTCTTTATTACAACGTCGCAAAGAAGATTGTTATTCGTAGCACTAAGGTCGGTAACAAACATTTGTCCGGTGCTCTCAACAGTTATCAATCCTGTATTGTCAGTTACAAGTTTTGTTATTCGTAGTGTTGTAGTAACAGAGAATGTGGCACTAGATAGAATTCTTAGTTCGTCAAGAGTATAATTCGATGTCAATTCCGATGGTAGAGTACCAGAATTGCTAATAATCAATATGTCATATTTATTTTGTTCATTTCGAATAAAAATAGTTCCAGCTGCACCGAGAGAAGAACCGCTTCCTCCAGCTGCATCATAAATGCCTTCAAACTCATTGCGCAGTTTTGTGATAACAGAAACTCTTCCACCACCACCACCACCTCCACTTCCTGCTGCACCACCAATACTCTGTCCTCCACGAGCTCTCAATATTCCTTGACCAATAAGAGAGCTTGCTGAAATATAGATACTTCCTCCGCTTCCACCCCCACCCCCGTTAGATGATGAACCTCCACTAGCATCAATCAGTCCATCCACGGTGAGCTCATCCACATGCAATATTATAACTCCTCCTGCACTACCTGTGTTGCCTCCTCCATTAGATCCGTAATCTGCAGGTACAGTCACGTTACCATAGATATAACCTGACGTCAAGGACCCTGAGGGTCCTCCTCGTCCTCCATGACTTCCTCCACTGTTGCCAATATTTTGGTTAGCAATAGGAAAGTTACCGCAATTGGCTGTGATATTTCCGCCGGAACGTACAACCATTTTTGAAACGGATAAGGTACTTTTGTTATTTTCACTTAAACCCGCTTCAAAATAAAGTGTTGCGTTCCCTCGTATTTCAAACGAATTGTAACTATGATTTCCAACAGGTAGGTAGCAGCTTTGTCCACTATGAAGTACCAAATCAGTAGAATTACAAGCAATATAGTAAGTAATGTTAAAGCGGGTCTCGTTAACCAATACAAATTCAACTATTTTTTCAAGATATGACTCTTGGATGATTATTGAATATGAGCCATTTTTAACGGTGGTTTTAAAAACAAATGAGCCATTCACGGATGAATTGTTAGTCAAGTAAAACTCTTTAGATGAGCAGTTACTTAAGGAAACATTACTGAGGGCAATATTCAAAGAGTTGTTTAAAGCAGTTTCATTCACAATGCAGTTGATTGTACGATTTTTCCAAACAGTCACATTTACCAAACGCGAAACATTGAGCGTCACAATATATGATTCATTTGACATTTTCCAAATGCGTTTAGCTCCATTGTCAGTTAGACATGGATTGTATAGTTTCTTCGAAGCCCATTCCACCACTTCAAAATGACGAGGGCAGTTATGGTCTTTTAATGGATTTTGTAATGAGTTTGAGATGATATTTAAGGCTTCAAAATAAATTCCTGATTGAACCGAAGCTCCAAAGTCCTCTACAAATAAATCTGATCTAACGTTTGTTTTCAATACTGTTGTTGTCACTATCTTTCCATTATTCAACAAATGAATCTTTTTAAAGTCAAAGTAGCTTAAACCATTGACGGACGCAAGTTTGTAGCCAGTATGGCCGGGAAAATGTGTTCTAAATGTTCCTCCAACAGTTAGACTTTTCACGCCGTTAAGACTTCCAGCGACTGTAAGCACCGTACCCTTGGTTACAATGAGACTGGACGGGAAAATTATTGCACCTGTTTCCTTGACTTCAATGTTTGTTTGAGTTGCGTATGAAGCTTGCTGCTGAGCAACAGAAAAATCCTGATTTCCTTGAACGACAAGCCATCCACTTTTATCCCCAGTTAATTTTGATGTTAAAAGAATCATTGCTGAGTGGGCGTTACATGACATCATCGATAGTCGTGCACCTTCAACAATCTGAATCTCGTTAAACTGAAAATCAATAACTTTGCGGTCACATACTAGGTATGCAGGTTGCAAAGAGCCATCTTTGAGCACTAACTTTGAGTAGGTAATTTTCCCTAAAGTTTGCTTCAGAAACAATAAACCGGATGAAGCTCCGTTTCCGTAACCGGAGTTTAACCTCGTTTTAAATAGCAACGATGATTTTCGGTAATGAATTGAAATGATACCGCCGCTTCCTGCACCAACATTGTAATATAATCCATTTCCTCCTCGCACATCCAAATCACCAGTTCCTGTTATTTCGTTTGCATGGATAAGCAAGCTGCCACCAGCACCTCCACCGCTGTAATAGTATCCATCTCCACCTCTACATTGAAATCAAACAAAATATAAAAAAAAACACATAGACTTGGAAAAAAAACTAGAGCCCTAGATGGGAATTGAGCCCATCTGGGGCTGGGATATTTTTCCATGTCTTTAATATCATGCAATTATTGTTTCATCGATTTTAATGTAAGAAAATACGAAAACAATAATACGCAAATACTCGTAAGTATTTATGGCAATTATACTGAGGATTAAATAATTATAAGCATATTAACAAATTGTTTACAATACATTAAAAAACAATATTTTACATGTATCGGCGTCAAAAAAATTAAACTTTGTGAACTGTTATGACTTGTTGAGATCTTGGAGAGATCAAGGAAAAACTGTTTCCAAGTCAAAATTAGTACATTGGTGCATATTGCAAAATGCTGCATTTCGGCATGGATGTATTTTATCAGTTTCTTTTCTGAATAACACAACAGAATTAGTTTGCAAAATTATTCCAATTCTTGATGGAACTGGGGACCTTGTGGTCCAAATGGTTTGAGAACCGATACTAAAACTGGGAGTGATAGTAACTGTTTATAAAAGAACAAATCCATATGAAATTTATACCTTGCTGAAATTTTTCCTTGAATTTTGAGTTTTGTTGAAATAGTCATGTTCATTTTTCCACCACCATTACCACCTTTACAATTATAGCCATAAAGGGCAACTCCTGCACCACCAAATCTACTTGGGGCAAAGACAGAATCAAATGGTTTCCTTGAGGTTTTTCCTCGTCCTGGCTGTCCGTACCCTGCATGGCTTCCTCCAGCACCACTGTATAAAGACGAAATACTTCTACAAGGTAATCCAGATAAACTAATCACACCTGACTCGTCAATGGTTAGTGTACTTGAAACAAGTGTTAAATTACGACCAATGATACGGCCACCACTGTGCACATGAACATTTTTAGCCTCCAAAATACACTGATTATATGTGTTATCTATCCGCAATAAGCCGTCATTCATGATGGAGACAGAATCAAACTTAAAATAACGAGTTTTGAATCGCCCTAAGGTTAAAGCTGCCGCGGAGCTACCGAGATTCATACTACATTTGGATACTGTTAATTCCTTAACTCCCAAAAGGTGACCATTCAGCTCAAGAGAATTCCTATGCAACATGACACGCGGGGGAAGTTTTAAGTAACCCGAGGAATACACCAAGAAGCTCATTGGAATGTAGTAATCGGCTATCGATATTGATACAAACTGCTTGGGGCCAATGTGAAGATATCCATAACTATTGCCCGCAAAATCACCGGTGATCTTGTTAAAGACGTGGAACTGCAGAAGAGTGGGATGAGGTTCAATTGCAAGATGCGCTGAGCCACCTAACTTCAGTTCATCAAACATGTATCCTGGATGTACAGATAGTGACATATCAACATTAGGTATTTCAACTACTGTATTGTTCCAAGTAGTCAGCGGCAACCATGTCCTTGCACTATCTACGGAAAGACGTGAAAAGTCGTTGATTAATTTATGTTTTGGGCTTCGACCTTTGTTGTTCACCTCAAGCAATCGATAGTTATTTCTCTTTGCCAACTTTAGAATTGTCCCAGCTGCACCGACTTCAACGCGAGAGTCACCGCCAGATGTGGCACAAACACCACTGAACGAATATACGTTGGAATGAATTGCAATTCGGCCACCACTCCCACCACCACCACCTGAAGCTCCCCCTGAACCTCCATTAGCAAGAATCGAACCAGATCCTGTTATAGTATCAATATCAAGTAAGATACTTCCTCCACTACCACCCCCGTTTGACGAGGAAGAAGATGCACTCTTTCCATTTACTTCTATGTTACCATTGACTTTCATACTTGTGGATATAAAATGAATCGCCCCTCCGCCAGGTGTTCGACCTCCACCCCCTGTACTACCAAATGTCTTCGGCCAAATTACATCTCCGTAAAAGGCTCCTGTTGTTGTTTGTGAGCTTCCTCGGCCGCCACGACCACCATGCCCGGCCCCTGACGAGCCACGTCCGGCACCTCTACCAGTTCCGTTGACATCTCCCTGAAACAGCAGAAGAGAGTGACAATCTACAAGTTGCAGAAACCTCTTTAACAAACATAAACACTAAACTAGTCATTTTGACAAGTTTCTTTAATAGAACCAGTCTTCATTGGTAAATATTGTTTGCTAGATGAAATGAGCTGTTGGTAATAGATTTGTAATTACAATATATAGTTTTCAAATGGAGTTGATACTTCTATTAACGTGTTTGAGAAAAATACCAATCTGGGAACGTCAAAGGGACGGGTAACATTTGATCATTTTAACACTTTTTGTTACATATAAGAACTGAATAATAAATATCAAATTAGGTAAGATAAATTTAAGAAAAAGGGAAATACAATTTTAAAAAAACAAAACATGCCTAAATCATTCTCTGATCATCTGCAGTTGTGGCTAGACCAATTAACATAAATTGGTTATAAAGTTTCGACAATAGATATAATTAAGAGAAAGTACAATGTATAAATATTATACTTGAAATTCCATTAAGTGTATATAAGTGTATCAAATATTATCATTAAACATTTTACTTATCTTAATTAACTCTATTGACATACACATAATGGAATATCTTAATTACTTCTATCGACATACACTTAATGGAATTTCAAAAAATATCATAAAACGTTGTACTTATTTCAATTAATTCTATGAGCCAAATTTTATAACCAATTTATGTTAAGATAAATTACAGCCATTCAACGGAAAAAAATAACAAAAAACTCTTGTTGCGAATGGAGCAAGTATTCATGTTGTAGTTAAAATTCGCTCTTTAGAATGAAATTTTGAAACCAATTTAAAATTTCGAAACCAGTAGATTTTTTTTAACTAGTTAAAATTTTTAAACCAGTTTAATTTTTGTACGTCGGTTTTTATATGAGCAATTTAAAATAATAATAATTAATGATTTTATTTTAATTTGGGGAAGAAGATGAAAAATTGGGAAACTCTTTTCTCATATTCCACCCACTATCCCTCCCACCCACCGCTTTTCTATTATAGCCCTTCCTTTTTTCTTCTACAATTTTTTTCCCTTTTTCTACTTGTTATAACCATATTTTACTTCAACACGTTTTATTCTCTTTTTTCTATTTTAATTAGGAACACACCAAGATTTAAACTACTAACTTTTGGATTTGTTTAAATTTGTAATTCTACTTCATCTCCACTGGAACAAGCAAGCAACCGTGGAAATAATTAATAAAATTACATTCAACAAGAATGGCACTAGGACAAAACGAAGACCTTGTTATTTTAAGTTACTTCTTGATCTACTTACACGGAAATTCAGATCAATAGTAGCGGACTCTTCAACAATAACACTTTCAGCTTTCAACTTCAAGCGATCGGCAGTTAAAAGAGCCCCGCTTCGTAACCATAGTAAGGAACATTGTATGATGAATCCAATGGAATCACTATGAACTTCAATTTTCCCACCTCCTCGAACTTCAATGGTATCAAATATCATAAGTCTTGACTTAGTTCCATCAGGGGCGATAAGTTGTCTGTAAGAAAACACAATCACTTTAGAACGAAATTTTTCAAAAATATTAAAGCTGTTGGAAAAGATAATCTCAGGTTCAAATTTAGTTAAAAGAACTGAAATTAGCTAATCATTGCCATAGAAAATAACTTTCAAAAGTACGTGCGATTTGATTGGCCAATGAAATGTGCGCTTTATGAAGTAGAAATAAGATTGACTGCCTCCACGTTGTGAGAATTTACAGTTTCATCAAGCAAATTAAACAATACAAACGCACTCTGTATAAGTATTTTTATTTTTTTTTGTAAAAAAATTTTATCAAAAAACATTGTTATCTAATTGTTTTTGTAAATAACATTACAAAGACAAATATATATTAGTTAATCCTGCTTCTTTTATAACGTTTCATGTAATGAATCTTGTTTTCCTAGGACATTAAATTGTAAAACAAAATTTGATAGGATCTGCTATCAATGATTCTATCAGGACTATGTAGTCTAGACTATAAAGCACCTTAGAATAAGCTTTCCATGATCTCCAACAGTAATGTTACGCGCCCCACTGAGACTTCCAGCAACAATGATCTTGATTCCATTTACAACTAAATTCGTTGACATGCTAAAGTCTCCCTTTGCATAAACGTTGACACCCCACAGTAACTCTAGATCTTTCTTTTCGTCATATGAAAAACGAAGTTTTTGGTTCTCAGTTACATGAAATATCCCTGTACGATCTCCGGTGGTTTTTCCAACATTCAGTGAAAGAGTCTTGTCGGGTTGCGAACTAACTGCCAAATGAGCGCTACCTTTCATTTCTAACTCGTCCAACGTTAAACTCCGAGTGGTAGGATGTGGGGTAATCCAAGAGCGGCCACTATCTGTTCTGTAATTCTGAATATCGTCTTCTCGTAGTTTGCAAATATTATTGTTGTTTATCACCAGCTTAGTTTTGTTCGTAGATGTATCAGTTAATAGCAGTGTCCCTGCTCCACCACATTCACTCACACCCGCTCCGCCAAAAGCTTCAAAATTGCCATGAAAAGTGGTGTTCCAAAACTCTATTGCTATTCTTCCTCCTGCTCCTCCTCCACCATTACCAAGTCCACTACCGCCAGAAGTTCTGACTGTACCTCCACCAGTGAGGGTCTTTGTTTGTAACCAGATGCTGCCTCCTGAACCTCCCCCTCCCAAACGCTTACTGGTCTGGCCGGCAGCTGTAACTAAACCATCAATGTCAATATTTTGCCTCGCGATCATCCTGATAACGCCACCGCCTTGTGACGTAGAACTACCGCTCCCATGGTGTGTAGGTTGTGCTAGCAGGCCATAAGCTTGTCCAACAATAGAGTGGCTATTACCCAGTCCTCCTCGTCCGCCGTGGCTTGCTCCAGCATTTCCTTAAAACAATGTTTTTAAAAATACATAAATAAAAGCATTGGTAAAGAGGTCAATTAAAAGAATGTTTCCATTAAAAAATCACAACAGCAGTTTTGTACTAGAAACCGATCTGGAAGTTTGAATATTCAACGTTTCACTTGAACAATTCCAGGAGAAGCATGGTAGATGAAAAATTAACTCCATAACAAAAGAAACATACCATAACTCGTGCCTAACCCTCGTCCCAAGCCGTATCCAGAGCTATCCAGATTTATTGCTCCCGAGGCCTCAATTCTGATGTTTTTAGCATCTATGTGAATCCAATGACCTCGTAACAAGCCTCCCGGATGGACGATAAAGTCCTCTTCAACAACAAGTTTCAATGCAGGAGAAAATGCGAATGGTGCTGAGGCAGTTAATTTACCGCCAGTCATCACAATAACCGACTTTGCCCGTATAGTCTTGTGGTTAACGTTTTCCGAGCGTGCCTAAAATAAAAACAGGAAAAATACAGATAATATCGGATTATAAAAGGATCAACTGTATTTAATACCAGAAGATAAAGATAATGGCTTGGTTCATAACACTATAAATTAATTATTACGATTATAAGCCAGTGATTCCATTCTTTCTTGCCAGCCAGTTGGGATCAACGCAGACAATATAATGTGGAATCTCAGACTTTTAAATTGCAAGCTGTAATATTTTCCACGTGATTGAACTGTATTATTAATATTGTAAATTAGTCGTTGCAAGTATTTTTAACAAAAATACCTTATTATTATTCTAATGCAAAATTGGCAAAAGTTTTGATCGTACACGGCAGTGCACTGTCTGGTTTTAAACTAATTTGTTTGAACAAAAATTACGATAAAAACAAGAAAAATGAAAAGATTTTGCATCAAATAGTATTCCAGTTGAAGTAATAAGCGAATAATAAAAACCCCAGTAATATATGTAATTGCAAGGGTTCATTAACGTCTTTTACGTCTCTTTACTTTTTTGAGTAAGGGTGACCAACTCTCAGTCTCGTCTCAGCGCAACACAATTCCTTGACTTGCGCAGACAGCGACAGCTTAGCGGCCGCACGCTAGCCATGGAGGTCCAAATTTTCTATTTTTAGAACTCGTGATGTCCCGGGCCCG
>JAOTRI020093258.1:0-15281 GCA_028564885.2 Zoanthus sanctaehelenae | reverse complement strand
CCATTGCCACACAAACTAAAAACACAATCCCTGGGTACTACACAACGTGGGATGTTTCCATGGCAATGCCTAATATGAATTAGAGAAAGCTAATTGATTGTTTTGATACAAAAAACTCGAAAAACCTCCTGGATGGGAAAGGGTTAACTGAGTAACCGCGCAAGCATGTGCAAAACTTGTGCGCGACTCGTGCGCAGTCTTCCGCATAATTAAAACGTATGCTTTTATTCATATTTTAAAATTTTAGAATCAACGTCATTTTTTTAATTAAAAAACTGATTAAAACTATTTTTTTATTCAACAAAAGGGGGGGCCGCGGCCCTTGCGGCCCACCCCTAAATCCGCCCCTGACTGTTGTACTTCCAGCTTGATGCAGAATTATTACTGCTCTTTAAAATCTCAATCATTACAACTTCCTCATATATGACTGGTGAATAAACTTCTTATTTAGTTGCACTGCTCAAAATGCAAAAATGAAATTGAACACCTGTAATCAGAGAGTTTCTCGTGCCAACCAATTTATGTACATTCAATCCACCAATCACAACTTAGATTACAATCACTATAGCAACTTAACAAATCACCCTTCAAAGCAGGGGACCTTTTCACAAGAAAAACCGCAATTAAAAACTAAGATAAATTTGATTTTTGAAACTGAACTTCGCTATCCTCTGCTTCACACTAGCGATGTAAGCACAAGTGCAATCGCATGCGCATGCGCAAGGAGCTTCACACTAGAACATAAACGGCGCAAGAATTGTTAGTATATGTATGAGTCCTATTCCTCTATTTTGCGCTGGCGATTGGCTTACTTGTTGTTCCTTCACTCTAGAAAATTCTTAAGATACGCAATCGTAACAGTACGTAAGAGCTAAACAAGTTTTATGATAATTAATTAATATATACTACTTACTCATCGTCACTTTTATCTATCATATCTTCATCCTCTGACTCACACTCGGGAACATAGTCTAGGTTCATTGGATCATCGGTATCCTATACAATCCATGTCTGCCCTAACTTATTGGAATCAGCAACTAGTGGCATTGGACTCCAATAGAACTGAATGTTTTTGCCATTGGAGTAATCTGTGTGCCTGGAATGTATAAAGAAAGTTTACAGCCAAACAGAATTTCGCAAATCGTGCGTGCCCTTACAACATCCTGTTGACAATTCAGTTTATTTGTACGTGAAGTCACGATAAGTATAACTTAAAACATAATAGAACTGAGACAGATGGGATTTAGAATTTTGAAGTCGGAATTTTTATTTAAAATTTTAGTGGTGAAAGTACGTTCTGAAATACACAGTCACGACTCGTACTTGCATAGAAAGGAAGAGTTACTTAGCCTGAAAGCTAGCGTATGTGTCAGGAACCAACCTTTGCTGCTAAAAGCGTTACGGTGTTGAACTGCTACATCGACAGATATATTGCTTTTTTTATCATGAGAAGAACAGGAAAAATCCGTTGTATCATCAATGGGAATTTTGTCCGACATCGTTAGCTCTACATTCGAACTTTCGCTAGCACTCACACATGCGGCATCACGAACCTTTAGAAAAAATAAATTTTGACGCATTTAATTTCAAATAATTTTTCTTGATAAAAATATTCACAAGTTCAACATACCCTTGGAAGTTCTCGCTTTTGGTATGGAGATGGTGACTTTGGAGTACTATCGCAACTGTTCGCTAAAGGTGATTCCTCAGATAGGTGCATGTACGATTTCGTTGGTACAGCATTCGGTTTCAACTTTGGTTTTCTATGGAATCGAAATTTATCTTGCATGTAATGATGTATAGCAGAATGGAAAAATTGAGATAAATCAAAAATATTTTTATGCAACTTACTTCAAGGTTATAGTGCCGAGAACACACGCCAGTGTTGTTTAGCTGTTCCGGCGTCTTTTGAGAAAATCCAAGGCAAGTAGTGTCGACAAAATTGATCCAAAGTCTTCGTATTTTTGGTTCTTTTGGGAAATGATGTACCCTACCACCCTTTTTTGAATTTGTATTGCAACCGTAAACACAACAGTACTTTCCCATTTTATCTTACAAAACGTTTTTTAATGCTCTTGTAGTTTTTTCGGTGTTTCGCAAGCTTTTTATTAAAGGTAAAGTATATCTGGCGTTGCACAAGTCATCTTTTGACGTCACGCATATTAATTACCCGTTTTAGCGACTTTCACAGAAAACCAAAACAAAATGGCTTTCCCCTCTCATAAAGTCGCGTTCAGTTATAAAACCCATGAATATGAAAAGTAGGCCCTTGGCCCTGACTAAGGAAGCAAAGTCACTTTTTCGTGGTGTTTGCACTTTAATAATTTTTTTCAGTCTGCGATTGCGCTTGCGATTACGATTGCATTTGCGCTCCGTATAACTTGTATGATTAGAGACTGAACTGGACTCGGCCCAGTCCTATTACCATTATCAATATCAAAAACTTACAATTGTTATTTTTTATTATTGTAAAAAAATTTGATAACAAAATTACTTAATTCAACACATTAAGAATTGTTTGACTCTTCAATTCATTTTGTACTTTTTAATTCCGTGTTTCCCATACAGTTTACTATAAATTGTCACAAAAATTTCGAAATCAGATATCATAAAGGTTCAAACAGCCCATTTGCTTCAGTGAAAATATTCATTTACTAACATTAATAGTTCAAGTTGTGTTAGTTGAAAGATCGTGTTTTTTATCTTAATGCTAATACATTTTCTTTAATGGGTCCCTCAACTATCACGTGCGCTGCGTGCATGAAGTTTGTCACGTGAATACTGAATCAGAGAACGCTGTTCATACTGACTGCTTGCTCCGTAGATGCTCAGAGAATGACAGACAAAGGAGATACAGAATCGAGATTTTTCGTGGATTATAACTAAAACTAGTGTATTTAAGATAATATAATATTAAGATCTTGTCTTTTTGCTTCAATTACACTTCTGATCTTTCCTTTTCTCTTTTCATTTCAGGGGTTTTGTGCTGTAAACATGTTAGCGTATAAGTTGCTGTTCGGTGTTTTGCACATAAGAATGTTGCAATGTGTCACCAGCGCCTACTTGCTTCCAAATGAATGCAACATGATTGCAAGCGGTAATTGCTACCAGTACAGGGAATTAGGAAGATTCAAATGCATATGTGATGGTGTCACACATAACACATGCAAGCAGTACTGCAACCATGGCAAATGTACTTTGAAATGTAACTCTCCGTTAGAATGTCAACAGCAATGCATTGCGGGGCATTGCAAAGCTATGGTATGCAATTCCAAGAAGTGTTATCAACGATGTGTACGAAGTAGTTGCCGAATGGATTGCAATGCTGGTGAATGCATGCAGCAGTGCGATGCTGCTGGGTGCAGCATGACATGCCCTAGTGGAGTTAATAGGTGCATTCAGAAATGCAACGGAGGAAGCTGCAAGATGAATTGTCCTTCTGGTGTTAGAAGCTGCAACCAGACTTGTCAACTAGGAAGATGTCATTTATCTTGTCAAGCTGACCATTGCATATCCTCTTGTAACGGAGGTCACTGTGTTTATGGCAACACGACAGAGCTAAAACAAGAAATAAAACATATTGATCAATGCAATTACGGAACCCACGAGCAAGATTGTAATCAGGGGTGCCTTGCAGGAGGTTGTAATATTAAAGAAACACTAAGAAGGTACAACTCATACACTCAAGTTTGCTCTGGTGGTCAATGCAACTTTCGCTGTAAAGGATCGTCTTCTTGCAGACAAATATGTACCGGTGGAGAATGTATTAGAACCAGATGTTCCTCTGCGTTTTGCATTCAAGATTGCATTGCAGGGGGATGTAATCTCCGTTGCAGTGCCAAACAATGTCAGCAAGTTTGTAGAGGCGGAGGTTGTCAGATGCAGTGCCTTAGTAGTGTCAATACATGTTTCCAAAGCTGCCCAGGAGGTGATTGCAAACTAAAATGCAAAGCAAAAGCATGTCTTCCGTTTTGTTGGGGTGGTAGTTGCAAATACCTGCCTGATTATGCAGTTAGTGCCGAGGTGAGAGCATTGAGGTGTTATGTTGCAACTGGCATTTGTGTGCAGCATTGTAGGAGAAACGAAGGCTGTAGGTGTGTTGATTTTGTGAAACTAGTTTTCGAGTTTCGCAGTTGCAACCAAATATGTATTGAAGGTGAATGCAATCAATTTTGCAGATCAAGAGATTTCTGTAAGCAGTCGTGCTTTAGGGGAGGATGCAAGAAAATGCGTTGCTCGTCAAAAGATTGCACTCAAGTGTGCAGAGGCGGAAATTGCAACATGGAATGCACTGGGAAGAGATGCAAACAGATTTGTGCAGTTGGAAGTTGCAGCATGCGATGCACATCTGCAGTAGAGAACTGCGAGCAGACGTGCAAAGCAGAACATGGTGGATGTCATTTTAGTTGCTTTGCAAAGAACTGTACATTGAATGTGTAAACAACTAGAACTCAAGTAAAAATAACAAGATAGTACTTTTAAATTGCATGGCTAAACAACTACACTGTTGTATCAAAAATATATATTTATAAAGTAAAATAAAAGTTAATATGATATCTACATATTTAGACATTATATTGTTTACCCTACTGTAGAGAATAACAAGTTAAGTGGCGCTGAGTTGCCAGCTAACGTATTCAAGAATTTCTTTTGTAACATAACGTTTTCCATTTTGTCCTTTACTCTTTAGTTTTTGTGTTCCCCAATAGCATATATTCATAATATATTAATGATTCAATACCTGGCCAATGTAATCTCATGGAACGCTTGCAATAAGACACAAATGCAAAGAACTAAAAACAGATCTATTACGTGTATCGTTGCTCGAGACACATAAACAGAAAAAACATGGATGTCAGTTGATTGCAGAAGGGAATACCTTCAAAAATTGTATAGGGTGCTATGGAAAAAGTGAAAATGGCCCTTAAAGGTACAACTACATTTAATATTTCAGTTTAGCAAAGTTTGAGAAACAATGTTGGTGTATTGTCGAAGTAAATTAATTAATTTTATTAATTAAAAGTTTATAACCTTGGGTGAAGTTCAAAAACGGTGCGGTGTACGGTGTCAGATCCATACCCTAAAATAAATGCTAAGCCAAGAAGTCCTTTTTTGATCCTAAAAGTAAAAGGCCTGTCAACCACCGCTATTTATTTCGAAGGTAACAAGCTTTTAACACAGCCTGTTGTCTTTTTACCTTTGTCACTTCTTTTTTGTGGATTTTTTTGTTTGTAATGTAAAACAAAAATCTAATTTCTTGACACATTTCGTTGCATGTATGGAAACTTGGATAGGTTTCAAAACAATTTTAAAAACAACCCACTTGAGACGCAACAAGCTGTTGACGTCTATGAAACTGTATTGGAACATCATGTTTAATATCAGTGTTATTTAATCCATTGGATTGCAGCACTACCCCTCTTATCTTTAGTTAATCTTTGATTTGGCTGATTACCAGTAATTCAAAGTAAATTAGTTTATACAGTTCTGTCAACATGTTGGTAATTGCAGTCTAAATTAACACATTTTGGTACATCATGATCAAAGATTACCACTCGGATTTCCTGCGCTAATTATCCGATAAACTCAAAGTAGACGGATCAACTCAGTTTAACTTAAACTTTAAGATAAAAATTCGTGGGATCATAGTTGGGTCCATTAATTGATGCAACGGATTTCAGTGTTGTAAATAAACCCTCAGGATTGCCCAAACCCTGGTATATTGTAATTTGTTGTTGATAAACCTTTCATTTGGTGATATCTTCAGTGTATTCATCCGGCTCTAAGTAAATGAAGAACCTAATGTTTTTACTTGGGATATTGCAATTGAAATCTTTTTATAATCTCATTGTATTTGTTTCCATTTTACACAGATTCTCTTGTAAACAGATCTGAAATAGAATGAAATTTCTTGACGTGACTTTTGCAGCTAAGAAGAACAGCTTGTTAGCAATACATCTCACACCGGTTTTAAAACAATATTAAATACCACCACAATAATAACTGAATGTTAAACTGTTGTCGACAATTAAAAAACTCTTTTTTAAATTTATAATATAGCTACAACACAACGCGCTCTCTGATTTGTTCAAATCTATGCTTTATTACACCTATAAAGTCATCGTTTTTGCTTGCTTGTTTTGCTGCTTGTTTTGCTATAACCTGCAGCTCGTGATTTTACAACTTTCTTGTGTCTCTCCCAACATCACGCGTGCTCTATTTCATAGAAAGTTGTGCTCTAATGCTTAAATCAAATAAAGAAATAGTAAAAAGTATTTAATAAAATTCTCCAAAAAAAGCTTTTAAGTTTTCTTTTAATTTTCTGTTTTGTAACCAAATGTTAGTCTTGCGTTTCCACCATAAAATTATATTCTAAACACTTTTTCAATGGATAAGGCGATGGCAGGTTAATGTATTTCACGAAGACAGTTTAAAAACATATCGGGTGAAACATATTTGCAAGTTTTTGCTTAATTTGTTTGAAAGCTTATAAGTGTGCGATTATTTTTAGATTATCTTCAGTGTTTGTTTATTGAAAAAATTGTTCATTTTAGTTACTTAAAAAGTCCGTCTCTTTGCTAGTTAGCTCATAAAAATGTTTTGAGTTTATCGATGATTTTCATATTTTTAAATCTAACACAATTTGGCTGCCATACAGGCGTTTAATGAGAATCTTCTTACTGTCCTGTCAACATGTTGTTAAAAGCTAAATTACTTCAAATAGTCATTAATCTGAATCTACAAACACTGCGCTTTTCAAAACATCAAATAAACAGGGAAACCAACCGATAACTCGACAAAGAGCTAAAACTCAATTTATGGTGAGAAATCGTGTGATCTTGCTCTTGACGGAAGCAATTTCAGTGTTGTTTAAAAACCCTTTGGATTGGTGAGTGCGTGAACATCATAATTGTCGTTGAAATGATCTGACATGTTTTACATGCTTGGGCTGCGTCTCTTCATACTCATAGAGCTTTGTTCATTGCTTTCTTTGTTATTCGACTGTATGGTTTACATATAAAATACCTTCCGGAGTAAGTGATTTAGGTATTAGACTTTTCACTTAAAACTTTTTAATGTTGAGTTATTTAAAAAGATTTTTACTTAGGATGTCTCTTGTATCTTTAAAATTTATCATTTCTTCATTAAAGTGGATTTTTTTCCTTGGTATCTAAAAATAAAATGCACAGATATTTCTTGATATAGTTATTTTGTTGGTAACACGAAAAAGTGATACTATAAACTAATTGTGATTCAGAATCGATGATTCTACTATTATTATTTTTAGATTACATCACGTCTCTCTCCCTGACCAAAATGTTAACTCTATATGGCGATACTGTAAAAACAAAACTCACATGGGTTTGAAATTATTTTTTTAACACAACGCCTTCAGATTGATTACCAAAGTGTTGACGCCATTAATATCATTTGAAGAGATGATAGTTATCATTTAAGTATGGTGATTTAGATAATAATATTTGAACTTGAAGACACTAAGTTTACACCAACATTTTCCATTGTTCTTGTCCAATTGCTGATTATTTCTAAACTATCAAGCTCATTGCTTAACCTTCAACTCAATTATTGACCCGAGGTTATTATAATTGATGATGGAACGTGTACTAATATTCAGATAACTGTCGAAGCTCTGTATTTATTTATTCTATTTCAACAGCTGGTCATGAATATTCTATTGAAAGTATAGCACTTGGTTCAGAAGAAAGTCTTCCAGCAAAAAGTATTGATCACTATTAAGATGCTTTATAATTATTGAAATAAGAGCAAACTTAACTAGTTTGTAAGAACCGACCCAGGCTGAGATTTGTCTACGAATTATAAACAAACTACATGGAAACTAAAGCAAGTTACGAGACTGAAATTTTTCATCAGACAAATGTGAGAATTTCATTTCATTCTTCTCCACAGATTGAAATGCCTATGTAACTTCATAATAACATTTCTAACTGCTTTTATCATTTTTAAAAGAAGCCAAAAAGGTTAGAGAATCTTGAAATTGAACTATCCTTCACGTTGCCTACTTAACGATCCCGTATGATAAAACACCTTGTCTGGATTCTGTTCACTTTCCCAGTGTAACTGCTCCAAACTTTTACGAGCAAGGTGTTAGTGCTGTTTGGAAATATCAAAAAAATAAAAGCAATTTGAGGCTACGTTCATAAGCCTCACACAGAGTTTCTGGTTCTTATTTAAAAGTTATTAGAAAATTGTGTATAAACTTTGTGTCTTCTCATTTCCTTATAACTATATATTTCAAGTTTTACAAGTAAAACTTAAACAAGCTAAATTTTGTTGCAAAACTAAAACTGAGCATTTTCTATAAACGTATTTGATCTCTTGAAAATATGAATTTTGTCATATTGTCCCCAGCGTGGTGCGAGCCACGCCACAGTTCGTTGTTGTTCGCAGGACAATGCTTATAGAATTACCATGAAGTGTCTAGGTCCACGATTTTCTCTGTAGTTAATCTGTTAACTCGATGCATCTATGACCTATCTTAAGAAAATAAACTAAGCACTTTTGCGCACCTACATTTTCATCAACAGGCGACGGCTTCTCAGTTCACTCAGATTTATTTTAAGGATAATCAATCTTTCATTATTATTTGTTAACAATTGTAACAAAAATACAAACAATTGTTTTTGATGCTCCAGACACTTGAACCCATGATACTGAAATTATCATTGAAACGCTGAAGCGTTAAACTACTAGGAGAGCCAGTTATTCTAAAGTGAAGCCATCAATATCACATTGAGGTGCACATTGATTACGTGGATTTAGTTTGTATACTGCAGTGTCATAAGTACACGATACTTGCAGTTACTTTCGGGGGGTGAAGAGGAATGATGGGATGTTGATTATTCCATTATTCCCAATAAAAAAAAACCGTTATTCCGTTATTCCAAGGAAACAAAAGACCATTATTCCGTTTGACAAAGTCTTCTTTTTATGCAAAATTAGTTGAACTTACCTTCGTTTTTTTCGATTTTTTAATGACAGCCATCTGCAGAATTCTTGACGTTATCTGGATTATGCTAATTTTAATCTGAAGAAATGACTTAAGAACAGTTTCGAACAGTAACCTTTAATCGACGGATTTACTGTCTTCCAGTTTCATTCAAGCACATAAACAAGTCATGTGTTTCATTAAACAACACTGAACTAACAATGTATCGTCTTCTTATAGTCTTACAACAACTTTGAACATCTAAAAGACACGATTCGTTCTACAGGTTAATTCCTTTTTTTCTAGAATCGATACCAGTCTTTACAAAGTAAATAACGTTAAGTGAGCAAAATGAGGTCTTGTGAAGTTTATCTTAAATCATTTTCTTTCACCACAAATAAAGTTCGTTTATTTTTAAGTGACACTTAAATTTGTTAATGCTCTTTAACAACTTCGCTTTGATGAATGCTTGAAGAGATTAAACCAATAGACTGTCACAGCAACAGCAAAGGACAAAATGTAAATATTGACCAAAACACATGAACGTGACTTAAGTTTACAACTTTCAGAGGCGGATCCAAAAATTTGAAAAGGAGGGGGCACAGTGAACGCCAAAGGCGTGAGTTTCTAGGGGGGTCTGGGGGCATGCCCCCAAGAAATTTTCGAAAATTTGAGTCTCTAAAATGGCTATTTCCAGCATTTTGCGACAATATTCGTATCTTTTAAGAGGAGGGAACAGGCCCCCAGGCCCCCCTTGGATCCGCCACTGACTTTCCTCTGATTCTCTAATTGCACGACCAAATATTGGCCGCCTACACCTTAAAATATGGACCCTGAAGCCTATTGAACCACAGTGTACTGTGTTTCACAGTGCACACTGATCTTGACAAGCTTATTGTGAGAAAGTTTCAATGACTACTATCCATCGATCTTTTTAAAAAAGAAGTTGTATGTTTGTTGTAACGTAGCTCGCGCATACCTGTTTGAATGGCATGTACTAAAACCAGGAGTACCTGAACACAGAAACACCCCAGAACCGACTGGAACACCCTTCAAGAATTAAGCAACAAGCAAGAGTAATTAAAGCGATTTCATAGAAGAATATTTAGAAAAGAATGACAATAACACTGGAACTCAAAAATGTAAAGAGATCGACTGCTGCACGCTAATATCTTGGAGAAAAACAGAAGCATTGTTAGATATGTTAGAAACCTTCACTAACTTTCATAATTGTTTCCATTGTTTAGAAAAACAGTAAGACTGACCTTTTCAATTCAACAACTTTCGGTTCCAGCTTTTCGAAGTGTTGTTCCTCAATTGTCTTGTGTGATGATCACTGATGACGTGAGAGGCCTGAATTGACTACTGCGATCATAGCGTACAGCGTTCTCGCACTCAAGCGATCGCAAAATTCCGTTCTTCGCAAAATCGAAGTAAATTGAAGGAAGTTTTCGACGCTGACGGTGGCAGAATTTTACAATTTATTATTTTAAAATAAAATCCATTATTCCCTACAAATTCAATTATTCCCTACAAAAACTCGTTCTTCCATTATTCCAAGAAAAATATAGCCATTATTCCGTTATTCCAGTTGAAAAATCTCCGTTATACTTATTCCATTATTCCTCTTCACCCCCCGATAAGAAACCTGAACTCAATGTTCAAATACAATATTTCAAGACTGCGGTTAACTTTTAGGAGACCTTTTGTACTTAGAATTTTTCTATTTCCTGTAACTTTATTATTAGTCTATCATATACTTGTCGATCATTTTAAACTTATCTTATATATATTTTGTAACGAACCGTTTTGTATTCATTCTTCTGAAGATGGCATAAGTTATGCCGAAACATTTCAAGAATAAAAACCTTATTGGTATATGTGAGAGTTATTTTATCAAAGAAATGTTTTCCAATCTAGATCTGCAAAGCTATAAGACCTAAAGCTAATTCTCGGTATAAAACCGCTGAACTTTTAAGGAGCTCGAGGTTCTGGGCGCACCTCGTTTTGACCCTTTTGATTTAGTGCCGTTTTAGGGGAATAATGGTGACCTTTGTTGTCACGCCGCCTGTCACGGTTATGTCACAATATGTTTCCATAATGGCCTCTCTGTATATTGTAAACCTTAAATCGTTTGAAAAACTGCCGCTCACAGTTTACATGAAACGAATTAACCGTCAATGCTTTCCCCCTCAATTCATCCGCCTTAAATTAGCTGGTTTTATCTTTACCAAATCCAATTTTTTCTATGAATTACTTTCTCAATAAACGTTTCTTCAAAAAAAAACAAAAAAGCGAAATACTGCCTCGTCTTGCCTCATGGCTACAGGCCTGATTGTACGCTATAGAAAAAACCTAAATGTAAGCAACATCTAATGTCATCTATCATGCATTTTCTATCTTAAAGTGTGTTCTGTACTCTAGGAAACACTGACGAGGGAATGCTTTCGTGACACAAGCAATAACTGATGTCATAGTTCACTAACTAACGACAAGTAGATTATACATTTCGTGCAGACGCGGAAATCAAAAACAATATATTCTTAGTTTTGAGTTTGTTTATATCGTGATTGCGTGAGCACTGCAAACGTGACGAAATAGCGGCGAGGTATCGTATTTTTCTCTTTCTATCATCATTTAAAACGAATACACTTAAGAAACCACCGCTCAATGCTATCCTTGTTCATTTTGTTTGTAAACTATTACTGGAGGGCCAAACGAACTCTCGAGGCAGCTATGGCATTATCATAACAGTATTAACACTCTTTTTTTATAAGAATATACTTTATAAAATATAATATTGAGGCTGAAAATGATGATGAATAATGATAAGGCTTAGATTTTGTTAAGAATATATTAATTTTGCATGTTTGAAAAACTCTTTACTGATTACATGTATTGCGAGTACCGGCCCTAATCCTAATTAAATAGTAAATAACAAAGCCAAACATAGATCAATTAACTGCGAAGTTCTTTCGTACCACAATAATTTTAAGAACGGAAATTCCGTGTCACAGATATCCCGAAATTAGGAATATTCGTAAGAATAGTTTCTGCCTAAAAACCACCAAAAAATACGAATATCCTGGCTCAGTCCAAAATGCTTTTTTAAAAAAGACGTACCTCCCCGACCCTTATTTGAACATCAAAACCCGCTCAACCCTTTTATAGCCAGTACAAAAGTCCGTATTTAAAGTGCCCAGTTCGTGGACATGTAATTAAACCATTCTAAACTGGTTTCACAACACACAAATTAATAAGAGCCACCATTTTCCAAAAGATCTTATTAACCGCCGCCTGGTAAGGCGCCAGTCTACTGTGCGGGAGGTTTCGGGTTCGATTCCCGGCCGGACCTAACTCAGGGTCTTAAAATAACTGAAGAGAAAGTGCTTCTTCTCGGATAAGGACGTTAAACCGTAGGTCCGGTCTCTTGATCACTCTAGTTGTCGAGGGACTTAAAAGAACCCACACAGTACTTCTCGCAAGGTCGATCTGTTCCTTCCATTGAGGGCGCTTCTTATCGGCCTCCAAGTTGCGCCTTAACATGTGAGCCGCTCCAGCGGACTTTCTAAGAACCTCAACTTTCTGACCTCAACTGTATATACTTGTAAACAGGTTCTGAAAAGCAATGAGGGGATAACTTGTATGTGTATTGTATTGCATGTTGCGCTTCATCATCTCAACTCAAAACTCCATGGCAGACTATATTATGTAACTGCGGTGGGGCAGCACATTCACAAAAAAAAAAACAAAATCACACGTTTTCTTTTTCTGTTTTCCGGGCTATATACACATAACAGAGTTCGTCAATAAATTTTAATTTTTACTATAAAAACACACAAGAATGTTAACTAGTAAATAAGTAACAAACTATATAGATAGTGAAATTAATTTAAAACATTCTCGCTCGTTTTATTTTAGATTTAAATTACATTGTTTTTTCAACCGCAGTTAATGTTTATTTGATGTTTTCAATTAAGCTGCGATGGCCAAAGAAGAAAAATATTTAAAATGTTCTCTAAAAGGTATTATAATATATAGAGACAGGGCCCTGCGCAAGCTGTGATTGGTCAAAATCCTTGTTTTATAACCAGAGTATGTTTTATTATCTTTCGTCACGGGCTTTCCTTTTGCCAACATTTTTGTTAGAGATGGCGGAAAAGATTTTATTTGAAGACACTTAGGATGGACTTCTCTGCAAAGCAGCGTAAAGTTTTGAAGACAAGCGTACTGATTGATTTATCGAATAAACAAAAAACAAAAACTGTCAAAAAGTCGGTTTTATCGAGCTATTAAAAATTATGGGAGATTCTCGATCTCTGTGTTTAGTTCATGTTTTCTTACATTTTCCACGTGTTTGCCCAACGTGTTTTATCAAAGTGTAATATGCTGCTTAGGTTCTTTCAACAAAAAAGTACTAGTAACTAGTCTTTGAAGATATTTTGGCGGTCAGAAGGCGATTTCCGACAGGCGAGCGCAGGCTCTATCTTTTTTATTACACTTTAGCTAGCTATTGGTGTCAAGTCATTCCTAACTGGCCAGTAGCCTTTTAATCGAAAAGGCCTTCCTACCACTCTAAAGTAGATAGATACCTTTCATGTGATAACCAGAAAGAAATAAACTTGTAGGGTATAGACTGACAAGGTCTCCCCAGGAGGAAGATTCTCACACTGAAAAGTTGTAGGGTGCTCGATGGACCATGCAGGGTCTGAAATACGACCACTGCGTACCTCTATGCACCAGTTTTTAGTTCATACGGTAAATCTTTTAGAACCAGATTTGTCGTTTTTGTCAAACAAAAACATAAAAAAATTGTTTGAACGTAGTATAAACAAATCATTTTAAATAAAATAGATATTATAGTCATACTTTGCAGTAGTTTTGGGGTGGTTTGAAATCGGGATCTCAATTAGATTATGGGTACATTTTTAATAAGATAATTTTTAAAAACGTCCGTCGAGCTCCCCCTACCTACTTTTCAAGGGACTCCCTCGGGCTCTGCAAGTATTATTTTTTCTACAGGTCTTTACAAACTAAATATTCACAATACTGATCAACAATATTTAGTTGAATATCTTTCAATACGTAGATATGTCTCCAGATGTACTGTTCAAAGCTTTAATTAGTTAAACTAACCTACTTTTGTTCGAATATTTAACAACTCAGTCCTCAAGCCCGAATCAATAGCCCATGAGGCCGAAGGCCGAATGGACTATTCGGGCTCAGAGGCCATGAGGGTGAGAGGAATAATTGTTAAAAAAAGTATCGAGGACACAACATCTTTCGCTAGTTAAAGCTTAGACTTTAGTTTTACTTTTGCGTCGAAACATTACAAATACGGCCAGGCGTACTCACTAGACGAAACTTTGAAATCTTTTCCGCCTTTCTGCTTCACTTCGGCAAAAAAAATATTCAGGCAGTCATTTAGCTCTTCTTTCTTCATCTCTTCTATCGGAGTTTTAAACCTTGTTTGGCTTGAAAACTATTCTGTACAAAATAGTTATTTTAGTTTGTCAACTGAGACGATAAAAATAGTAGTTGCAAAAGGAGTCAAATTTACGGTAACATTTATCGACAGTTCAAATTTATTTTGTGTATTCCTACCGCTAAATATCTTCATTCCTTATATAGTTCACTTCTTTGCAGATTTTTGTATAGATTTATGTAATAATGAGCCCAAATACTCATTCGAAACTTCAGTAAAACGCGATTCAGCCGCCATTGATTTGCTTTACTAGGCCGGCACTTTTCGCTACTAGTAGCTATAGCAAATAGCCTACTAGTAGCTCAACCAATCAAAACGCAGCATTGATAACAGCCTACTAGTTGGATTTTACTAAATTAGTATAATAGATTACCTCTGAGAAAGTTTTTTTTTCAGAGTAAATATGGATAAGAAAACAACTCTCTAGGTTAAATCCCGTGGTCGTCAATGAGATTGTCAGCGGTATGGCATGGCGTAGTTCCACTATTCAAAGCTTAAATATGGCAGTGTGGTTCGAAATCTTGATATCTTTTGAGCAATCTATCTCTTGCGATGTTTTTCGTTTAACAGTATCGGTACCTACGTCTTAAGCGGCAACCGCTGACATCACATATTGAGCCGCGGATCAAATGTCGTCGATTCCTTACAAACCATAAAATCAGTTAACAGAATAGTATGGTGGTCCAGACCCGCCATAGTAATTTTTGGATACATCTATATTTTATTATCATTTTTTTTTAATTTAAAAATAAAATATACATTCAAATTCAAATCAGAATAAAAATAAAATCAATCGCAAACAAAAATTAAATAAAACGCAAATTTCAC
>JAOTRI020093247.1:0-15281 GCA_028564885.2 Zoanthus sanctaehelenae | reverse complement strand
CCGTACTGCAGCTACTCAAAATCATCGCCACCGAAAAAAATCGGATCGAGAGAAGTCACAGTATATAAACAGCCCAGACCCCACGCGGTCAGTAAGAATTAGTGTTGCTGCTTCGCTAAGGCTTCGCAGCAAAAATATTATTGTGAAAACTGTAGTAAATTTAAGTGCAAATAAATATTGTTGTCGTTTGTTGTTTTTACAAAGGACAGTCAGTGCAAATGATGTTCAAGGGTAAACACCCTTTGAAAGGCAACAACAACATTGATTCAATCAAAGTCACATTTATTGACAAGATAGTAGAAAACTTAAATACCCGGGTTTCCTAAGGATGAAAGCAATATAGTCTATACTTTTGGGGTGCTGGGGCTTCAGCCAATCTCCCTCCTATCTCCAAAAGACTTAGAAGAGTGGGAAAATAGCACGTTGGAGCCGCTTATCAACCACTTTGGCAAGGAAAAGGAGCACAAGTAAGTTTAAAACTTGTTTTAGCAGAGAAAAACTAAAACTGAACTGGAACCTCAGGCTAGCACTGGAGCACAGCTGTGATCCAATGTTAGCTTCATGCAATTGGTTGCAATCTGGTTTTACTTTTACTTTTTCTCTCAACAAACAATGAGATAACAAGTGAATAATACTTATTTTTGTTTTAATATTGTCTTTGCTCTTCATTGGGTATTTAGGCATGGAGATGCATTTAGCAAAACTGCAGCTATGATTGATCCAGACCAAACTGAAGATGAGTGGGCAAAGATCAAGCCATTTGTAGTCAAAGCTGGATATCCCAGGGACAAGTATCACAAAGATGAATTTCCAAATTTAATTACACTTGCATCTCTGGCTTTAACAGCTCCTATTCACACAGCAGATTGTGAACGAGGGTTTAGTCTTCAGAATAGCCTCAAGACATCCGTCCGAAACAGACTTGGTTCAGAAAGAGTTGATGACTTAATGGTTGTCTCTGCTGAAGGAGATCTTGATCAATTCGACTTTAACACGGCCTTGCATCATTGGAGGAAGAAAAAGGACAGAAGAATCTTTACTGGCTAACTTAGGAAAAGCTTGGAACTTGTGTTAGTTAAAGCTGATTAGAAAGTATGAAATGTAAAAATGGTCAAACAGGCATTTTTTGGTTTCCTTGTATTCATATTTGTTTTTTTTCGGCTTTACAATTGTTTGACTGTTTCCAATTACTGCAATTAAACAAATCAAAACTGCGAAAAGCATAAAAACTATAATAGGGATGAAAAATTCGAAAACGTTGAAACTGACTTAAAATGCTAAAAAGTTGTAAAAATATACTGGTAGTGTATAGCATAATAGGGATATTGCCAGTTTATTATTTTCATAATAATTTGACCCAAGCCATTTTTGAAATGACCCAATTTAAAATGTCACGAGGGACATTTGACCCACTTTCCCTAATTTCTAGATTGAACACTGCATTATTATTGTAACTGTTCTAAAAAAGAAGAAATAAAAATATGTTGTTATTGTTGTAAAATTCTGACATCCTGAAAGGTGACAGAAGAATGAAAACATGTTGGCAATTCGATTCAATGATGAAGAGAAAATAAAAATATTTTCTTACTAGTGGTCATGAGTCGTGCCTTCCGCCTCTACGACCCGGGATAAATTCCTTGGCTCGGCATGTAGACTGAGATTTCTCAATCTCAATCTGACTCCAAGGGGTTTTCTCCAGGTATTCCGGTTTTCGTCCCTCAGCAAATTTGACTTTCATAAGTTTACTTTTATACGGGAACAGAGCAGAAGGGGATGGGGTATGTCGGGGACTGGGTACAAGTTAATTAATTCAATAAGTAAAAGTTCCATAAATAAGTATGTGTTAGAGCAAGTTAATTTAGAGTAGCTTCGACACGCCCGTTGTCGGAGTGATTGCTGAGAAATAAATGACAATCTAGTAGTTTTAACCCAGCGAGTGTAACGTCTGAGTTTAGTTAGTTAGTATATGTGTGTATTCCCATTGTGAAGGGACAAATTCACAAAAGGCACACCCATACTGTCACTACCACAGCCTACACAATGCTCATGTACTCTGAGACTCCAGTTAAGTTGTATTGTCTTTTATAAACAAACATGCCATATATTATTACTAGTAATTAATAACTTTTTTAAAAAAACTCTACATTGCTCTTTCGAAGAGTCATTTTTTTTGCTCAGCAAGAGATTGTTTTTGCTTCTTGTGCCAGTACAATAAAATGTGGTGGCAGCAGAAACTGCAACAAGAAAAACAGACTGTTCCATATTTTTACCAATATTAACATATAACATATTTAAACTGTTTCTCTAATGATATAACTGTTCAGTAACCATAACATTAATAGGAAGAAGTGATTTAATAAATGGACATGTCCACAGAACAGTATCTGCTATAGCTGGTCAACTTCACTTAGATAAACTTGAACTGCTTCCCAAGCAGCACCTCGAAAAACGCCATAACTTAAAAGAAAACAAAGACTTTCAGTGTTGTGGTCTCCATCCATCACTTCCTTTAAAAAATCACTCGGTAGCTTAGTAAGAGTCCATCACATAAATTTTCCCCCTCACTAATGAATAGTAGCTCTGCTTTCTTTCTTTGACTGACTGTACGTCTTTTCTGTGTCTTCCAGTCATTGTTTTACTTATTTTTACAGGGGTTCCTTTTTGTGTCTTGATCTGTACCTAGTTGTGCAAACTAAAGTGCAAGGTAGACGCAGAATATTTGTCTAAATTTGGGAGTTTGTATCAAAATATCAGTGTCGCTGTTTTTAAATTCAAAGGGAGATATTCGTCAAGGCACATGGCTTATCCTTCTAATGGAAATGGTCATTTCGAACAAAGAAGCGCACATAGTGAATGGAAACATAAATAGAGGGGCTGTTAAAGTCTTGGACGAGAAAGAGTATTCGATATGTGATAGCACCGAAAGTATTTGTGAGCACGAGGGGTCAAACGGTAGAGATCATTTCCGTAATTATTGTTTAACCAGTGTAGGGAAATTCTCTTGTGCAGTTGATTGATTTCTCAAACTATGTTTTTTAGTTTTCAGAAATCATCTTGAAAACATTACCTGCAATGAACTTTTTCGTGTTATATATTTCTCATGTATCCAAAGGCAAAATCTTGGTGCAGTGCTAAAAATGTAACTGGCAGCAATAGCTATTGGCATAAAGCAAAAGAAGACTTAAGAACTACCATTGCTCAAGTAGGGCCTCCAACAATTTTTTTCACATTGTCTTGTGCTGAGTACCATTGGCCTGAATTTCATAATCTTTTTGATGATTCGCAGTTGGTGGACATTACTCCACAAACTAGGCAACAACATGTTCTTGAAAATCCTCATCTTCTAGACTGGGTTTTTTTTACTGAAAGAACTGATCGCTTTATTAAATATTGGTTAAATAAACCATTGGGTGTATCCTGGTACTGGTACAGATATAAATATGCGATACAAAGAGGATCAATTCATTGTCATGGAGTTACTAAATTGCAAAATAACCCAGGTCTCTGTGAACGTACAGAAGTGGCACTACAGGGGGTTTTGGCAGCAAAAATTATAAAAGAACACGCAGAAATTCTATCAAATGCAGACCTGCAACAACTAAAAAACAATGAACAAGAAGGGAAAAAAGCTGAGTCAGTTGTTTGCCAGAACGTTGACTTTTTATTAACTACATGGAATCCATGTTCTCCAGATGAAGGCTGGTCCAAGCCAGATTTTCATCCATGTCAAAAATCATATCTGAACCTGGAAAATGAAAACATGGAAGAAGACTATGTAAATCTATTGAACTCTGTTCAAAGACATACATTATGTAGCACTAAGTAATGTCTTAAGAAAAATAACTGAATTAAATTGCAGGTTTAATTTTCCATTTGATTACTGCACAGAAACAAGGATTGATTTTGAACCTGTCCATACAAAATCTGGCCAACAACAGTATAAAGCAGTTATTGTCACAAAACGAAATGACTCAAGATTAAACCGTCACCAGCCATTACAACTTCAAGGATGGAGAGCTAATTGTGACATTCAAATAATCATGCATGTTTAGAATACCTTGTAAAGTACACATCTAAAGGAGAAAAAGCTTCTTCTGTACTTATGATGCATTGATCAAAGTTGTACAAACTATTTCGGATAAAAACGATATCTATAGCACATTTAAGCAGATTATACTTAAATCAGTAGGGAAAAGAGACTATTCAGTACAAGAAGTGATGCATCACTTACTCTCTCTAAAGTATGTAAGGGCTACTTATGAGGTAATAACTGCATCTCTTGATGGATTGAGAAGGATTCAGTTAGAAAGAAATCAGGAATTTTGCACTGCCCCATCAATGCTTGATATCTATGCAGACCGGGAAAAGTACATCAAAACATTTCCAGACATACTAAAATACAATTTTGTGCAATTTGCATCTGCATTCATTATTAAAAGCTCCAAACCATAGAGACGAAAACAACCAGTAATTGTTAAAACATACCCAAAGTATTCATCAAATCCACAAAATCAACATTTTGCGCTCTTTTGTAAATATCATTTATTGAAATATAAACCCTGGCAGCACACTCCAAATAATGCTTTTGGATAATGCTGAAGAATGCGATGAAATATTCAAAACATGCTGCCTGCAATTCCTAGGTAGTGAAAATTGTAAGGCTGCAGTTTCTAATTGGGAAATCAAGCTGCAAACTTTAAAATCAACTATAGAGCTTGAAATTGAGACTTTCAACCCTGAAAATGTTGCAAATGAAGAGAGAGAAGAGTGGAATTGAATGTCCAAAACATTACTAATGATGAACAGAATTCCAGCTTAGCTCCTGAGGGCTATTGGCACAAAATTAATGAACTCATTGACGAAGATGAATTAAATTCTGTGGTATCATGGCTTAACGACAAAAAAAGTCTGAATAATCCTCAATGGTATCAATCAAATAAGACAGTAGATATCTCAAGCTTTAGTGTAAACCAAAGGTTGGCCTATAATGCAGTTTGTGACCACTTTAATAATAGTGATAGAAAACCTTTACGTCTCTTAATTAAAGGTGTTGCAGGAACAGGAAAAAGCTATGTTATTGATGCTATAAGAAATGTGCTTCAAGAAAAATGTCAGGTACTAGCTTACACTGGAAAGGCATCTTTTAATGTTAATGGGATGACCCTGCATTCATTCCTTAAATTACCCATTGGTACAAAAGGACTCACTGACTTGAAAGGAATAACACTGCAACAGCTTCAGAGTAATCTTGAAAATGTTGATTATTTGATAATAGACGAATATTTTTTTGTTGGTCAGAGTTTGCTAGGCTGGATTGACTCAATTTGTCGTCAAGTTACAAGTCAAGTAGGACAACTTTTTGGTGGTCTTTCTGTAATTCTTGTCGGTGACATAGCACAGTTATCCCTGTTGGTGATAAACCACAATACCATTTTATGCCCAAAACAAATAAGCAGATTCAGGGATATTTTGTGTATCAACAGATTAAACAAGTAGTGGAATTGAAAGTCAACCATAGAGTTGATGGTGACAGTAGTGACCAGTGCCTTTTCAGGGAACTTCTTTTAAGAGGACGTGATGGTAAATCCACTTCATCTGATTAGCATACATTACTAACAAGAACTCCTCACCATGTCAAAAACCTACTGTAGTTGAATTTAAAAAATCATCATCAATCGTTTATGCTACCTAAAGTCAAAAGTGGCAGAAATAAACATGGTAAAATTAAAAAGTCTTAATCAGCCAATAGCAATAATTAAAGCTCGTCATTCTGGTGGAGCTCAAGTACTTGGTTCTGATTAAATGGGAGATTTAGAGCCTATTATATACTTAGCAAAAGGCGCTAAAGTTATGCTTACTATGAACATTTTGACAAAGGTTGGCCTAGGCAATGGTGCACTAGGAAATGTATTAGATTTTGTTTATGCAGATTGACAAAGTCCCCCCACCCTCCCAATTTGTGTGATTGAACAGTTTCATGAAGATTATAATGATCCTTCTCTGTCTGCTAAATTACCAAGATGTGTGCCAATATGTCCAGTCACACAAGTATCTCAAAACCTTCAACAAAAATGTGAAAGGCAGCAACTGCCACTTAAATTAGCACGGGCAATGACTATACACAAAAGTCAAGGTCTAACTCTAAAGAAAGCCTGGGTTGATCTTGGCCATTCAGAAAAGTTTGTAGGTATGACATATGTTGTTCTTAGCAGAGTCAAAAAGATTGAAGACCTGATTGTATATCCCATGACTATGGATAGGCTGCAGGCACCCAAAAAATTATGTAATTTGAAGTACAGATTGCATGAAGAAGAACGACTTGATGATTTAGCAAAAGAAACTTTACAAATCTTAAGAATGAAAGAGAGAAAAAAGAAAGAGCAAAATAACAGCAGGGAGTTGAACTTGAACAGCTCAGTATATATTAATAATAATAATTGTATATATTAACAATTAAGTAAACATACATACATACCCAGTGTTACAATATTAAAACTATATACAAATTATATAAAATAAAATATACATGTCAATGATTTGTACAAAAAATGAAAAAAATCACAATTAGTAACTTAGAAAATACCAGTGGAAGTGAAAGACCAATCAAATGCATTTTAAACTTGAGGACAACCTGATTTTCATATTTTATGAGAACAGTATCTCCAAAATGGCCAACAGTAAGCAAGATCCTAACTCAGGTAAGTGGTTCTTGTAAAAGGGTGGGGGTGCTTGGGGGTGGGGAAAAAGAAGCCTAAATGATATATAAGTTTTCTAAGAAGATAACCAATTTTAAATCCTTAACAAGAGATATAATGTCTTGTTCACTTAGTAACTATGATCTCTGTGCTATTCATTCACATGATTTTTATTGCAGTATGGTTTACTAGATCAGGGTTGCAACAGTCAGTGAAAAGTCTATTAAAACTTGGACCTCTGTCTTACAAAAAAAAACTATCCTGATTTAATTTTAACATGTACATATATCTTTTTAGCTTCACTGCGTGGCTACATCCACAATTTAAGCCTTGTAAAACGCTCCAAACACCCAAGAACCAAAAGGTATGATTTCAGCCTCCAAACCAGTCCATCAAAAGTCAGACGAATTGTTGGGTTTAACATCTCATGCCACTCAATCCTTAAAGAACATGCAGAGTCAAAAACGGCTGTTCTTCTGTCAAACACCAAAGAGAATGATTCCAGCAATGATATATTTGACCAACAATCAGATGTGCACGTTGCGCCATCATTTGACATTAACTTCGATTATTTGCCAATTGGTCCATCTCATTCATCCTCCTCAGTGCAGCCAGCTGTCACGATAACCCTTTCGCAGCTACAGACATAAAAGATTAACCAAAAAGTACTTGAGACCCCAGAGAAAGAAGTGTAAACATGTTTAAGTTCATAAAAAAGCTAAGAATGTTCATTGCTTGCCAAGCCTTAAGAGAAAGATAACAGAAATTTCTCATCAAAAATACATAAAATGCAAATGTTGTGGTGTAAGACAGCGTCAAGCTCAATGCAATCGTGATGCCTAAGTCCAAGTAAAAGTAGAAATCGAAGGAAAAGAAGTTTGGATGACAGCCTTCAATGACACAATAAATGAGCTCTTGTCAGTGTCTTCAGAAGTTACTCTTTCAAGTGATTCGGATACTACTGAAGAGCTTCTAATGGACCTTAAAGACATAAAGTTTACATATAATGCCAACAGGAATGTGATAACTAAGGTCACATCTGCTTGTATTGATGATGTAATTGCACAAGACAACTTTTTAGTGGCATAAGACTGTTACAAGTAATATTTTCAAAAACTGATCCACAGACAATAAAATTGTGTGGTATTTTAGTATCAATAACAGAAACAATGTTTTAAGTTCAATACGCTGAGATTTGGTGATTGATTTGTGAAGAATTGCGAAGTAAAAGAGTTTGCAACTTTTGTTTTTGTAGTTGATAACAACAATGTTATAGTTTAAGATTGTTTTGTTTAAAACCAAGAAGCTTAAGACGGACCTCCCAGACCTTTCTATATCCTGTAGCTTGTATATGATCCAATAAAAGCTTATCTGATATCTAAATTTGGCACTGTGAAACTATTTTGTTGTAAAATAACAAAATCAAAGGTCCTTTATCACTAAAAATAATATCCCCTGACTACCTTCTTATTTGATGGGGCTAATGACAATTAGTATATACTATGCGAGAAACTCATCAAATGGCGTAATTTGATTGGTTCGCTATCTCGCGTTATTGGACGTTATCCACTTGGAATAATGTTTGTGTCAAAATGGCAGCGGAAAATTCCCGTTTTGCAAACGTCACAGACGATGAAAGTTTGAAAATATAGGTAAATGCAATACCAGAAAACACCAAGAAAGCAACAAAATATGGACTGCGTATTTTTCAAGGTAAAAAGCGCTTTAATATTCAAACAGTTCAAACTAAAACTATAATGTTTACAATTTTTCAGACAAACAAATGTTGTTCTTTAAAATCACGGCGGCAAATCAACGACAATGTTTATGTATTGCTTATTTATAGAATGGTTTGCACAACAGCAAGAATTTCGAGTAGAAATTCAAGACATGAATAAAACTGAAATGAATAAATGTTTGAAAAAGTTTTACCTGTCCGCTCGTAAGCATGACGGTGGTTTTTACAGCAAAGCGAGTTTGGTGTCGATAAGGTCCGCCATTGACCGTTTCTTGAGAGATGAGCCCCACAACAAACCTTCTCAATTATCGGCAGCCTAGAATTTACTGAAGCCAACAAGGCTCCCAGCTCCTTTTTCAAAACCTTGAGTAATTCTGGAGATATAAGGCCAACTGTTCACAAAAATCCTTTGACAAGAGAAGTTATTGAAAGTTTGTACGAGGCAGGCGAGCTCGTTGAAGCAAACTCGCAAGATCCAAGTAAACTTCAGCAGACCGCTTGGTTTTTTATCACCCTTAACTTGGGCCGCAGAGGTCTTGAAAACCAGCGAACATTCTCAAAGAAGTCTTTCAGGCTGTCAAAAATTCCGTTGACTGGCGAGGAATATTTTGAACTTGCTCGTGAACAACCTGGAGCTGTGTTTGCGACGAAAAACAACCAAGGCGGATTGGACGGCACAGAAGACGCTTCAGACGGTAAAATGTTTGAAGATAAAGATTCCCCTAGATGTCCTGTTGCCGTATTGAAGACTTATCTCACTTGAACACAAAATGCGATGCACTTTTCCAGAAACCTCTTGGCGGTTCTAAATTCTTCCCACCGAGCAAAAAATTTGGTATGCTGCCGTCCCGCTCGGACATAACACCATTGAAAACATGATGAAGCGAATGTGCCAAAATGCTGGAGTCAATCCTCCATACACTAACCACTGTGTCAGGGCAACGGTTTGTTGTAGTTGCACATCTCCCCAACATATGTCACGGTGCTCCTTGCAGCCACGAAGACCGAAACGAACTGTATTATTAAACCAAACAATATTAATAAGAGATAGTCAGGAGTTGACTGAGTCTAGCAGTTGTCTGTCATACATCAGTTGTACTTGCTATTCTGTTAAAGGAACTGAGGCATTTGGTTTACCGCCTTTGCCTTTTATTGATTCATTTCAGTTGATGAAAAGCAAATTCACTTTTATTGTGCTCACAAACAGCAGGATTTTTCTAAGTTGAAGAAAAAGTCACACTGAGATTCTCTGAACCTTGGTCAAGTGTGTTAGTGGCAAGATTCTCACCAGCTGCTGATGTTTCCAAGCTTTCCAGCCCCAAGTTTTCATGTTCTGTTGGGGAAAATGGACGATTCTGTGGCTAAAAAGCTATCACAGTCACAATCTTGGATAAGGCAAGAACCTCTTTTGATGTTTTGCTTATCAACACAATTTGAGCGTGAATTAACAATGTACTGTATTGTCCGTGTTGTCAGAGCTTAGTAACCTGGCCTGTGATGCAAAGGGTCAGCTAATTTTATTAAAAATCTTTCATATTTCCTTTTTTCTGCAGCCCTGAGGTTTTCTTCACTTTATTAAATGCTCACTTCAACAATTAATATCATATGGTGTTTAATAGTGCTAAAAACAAAAAATAAGTTGTAATACTCAAAGTGAAATCGAAAAATAATATAAACATCGACGATGAAGATAGATCACAGGGCCCAGTAAGTACATCTAATTACAATGAGTAGAGTTCGCTGATGCAAAGCGTATCAGTTTTTTCAGATTCGATGAGGGTTTCCTAGCAGACTTGCAAAACTGTAAATAACAGAAAAGTTCTATTGGGATAGAAGAATGCAGCTAAAAATAAGAGATTGATAAGTAGAATTGATGGCCTTCTTGCTGTACTCGAAACCCTTCAACTGCCTTCAAATCATCAATTGTAGACGTACATCTGATAGACTGATCGTGGCTTTCTTGGCATCAAGCACGGTGGAATCTTGCTTTTGAGCTTTACATTGATAACACAATCGATCAAGGTGCATCAGTTTTAAAGCAATGAGAAGATCCCCTTAAGTCCCTGTTCATTTTGGATTTAATGAACAAACGATATGGACTTCAGAGCACAATATTATCAGTTGGGGAAAAGTTGGTCACTGTTCTCTTTAATGACGATGTGAACATGCCTGCTGTTTTAAACCAAATTGCTGAAGAGTTTCACGAGTAAAGTACAAAGGAAAACAAAACTGTTGACCAAAAGTTCATAAGAGACAGTTTATGAACGCTGGACAGTGAATACAACAAAAATATCTGTAAATCAATTTTGGTAATGCTGCTGACATGTGATGACTTGGATAATTGTGGTATAAATGCGACAAGAGTGCATTAAGACAAAGTTATGCAATATGAAGAACACTGTAATTTGAAAGCCATTGAAGATGCTGCAAATCCAGCAACTGATATGGTTAATGCAAGGATTGAAATACGGTTGAACAAATTAAATTCAAAGCTGATAAGCTTTTAAAGCTTATCAGAGTGAAAAAGGGTGACTTTTTAAAAATTGTCAACATCAGCAAAAAAAGGAGACAGCATCCTCCAATTAAGTCTGCAACGACAGCATACAACGAATATTGGATCTTCACAAGCTAAGAGACAAGTAGGCTTACAGTAGGTTTATTGTGTTGCAAAAAGCCACCGAAGAGGGGAGACAATGACAGTTTGCTCACTTACTTTTGCAGAGCACAAAAAAAGATCATCATTCAGACTCTTAGTAAAGATTGAACAGACTGAAAGAAAACACTTTACAGGAGCTTCGATGACAAGGCCTATCTTTGCCAGCAACAAGTACTGTACGGGTATGCGGGGAATTAGAACACAAAAGGTTTATCAGCCAGAAAACCCAGAACTGGCAAAGAAACTTCCAAAATATGACTTCCCAGAGGCCATGGTCAATTGCACCCCTGGTACCTTTATTTTAAGGAAAAAAGTGTGGATGTGTTGGAGGGAGATGAGTCCATTAGAACAGAAAAACAACAAACACTTGTAGTCACAAAACCCAAAAACTTTGTTGGAAGCTCTGGTATCATATGGGCAAGCCACTTGAAGGACATAAGACATGCAGAACCAAGTTTGTATAAAATTGAAAGTCCAGCACCATGGCAAAGCAAGCCATTTAGCTCATCGGTGATGCAGGTGCAGGATGAGTTACGCTATTTCCTGCATCAGTTTGATGATGATGATTTGCTTCTTGTGACAGATGAGCCAGATTGCCACTTTAGAGAATATGAAATGAAGAAAGAAACATTGAGAAACAGAATTGAGTCCTTTAAAATCTAAAGGAAAGAAAACATTGACCAGTTTTCTCTACAGGAGAGAGCAGAATATTAAAGACTTCAAAGTGGACTTAATGAAGTGCAAGAGTGCCTGACGGCATACATAAATAATCTTTTAGATCCGAATTCTAGCAATAGTGAATTAAAAGGCAAAATGAGATATTGTCAGAACCTGTTAAAGGAACTTGAACTTGCGAAATGAAACAGCAGAATTGTTGATTTGACCGATGGTAGACCTGGGGTAGGAATTACCAACCATGATGTAAAGTTTAGAATCACTGAAGAGATAAAAATGCAAAATTATGATTATTATGTGCAGCATCACCTTGCACCAGGCGACAGCAGTCATAATTAAGTAGAAATACTTCTCAAAGTTATGTAGGTAAGGACATGTTTTTTCATTATTCATTCTTCATTACAGGAGCTGCACAATTCTATAGTCTATTTGATGAACAGGTAAAAGAGGTTAAAACATAATACATTTACAAAAGCAGACTATAGCATAAACTGATACAGACTGTACTATTAAACCAATGTGTGTTTCTTCCAGGAGATGCTGTTTGTGATGGTGGAAGTTTGAACTGGGAATATAAGACAAAATATGATGTTCTTTCCCAAGTGGACAGCTCAACAGTCACAACAGCTCAACAGTCACAACAGCTCAACTTGAAGAGATTCAACTGGATAGAATGAAATTCAGTGCTTTTGAAGTGGCCAAAGAGGTTGCAGACAGAGTAGATGGTGCGGTTTCTACAGATGGTTACATGACAAGTTTTGTAAGAAGCACACAGGATGATTTGTTCTACTGGGACAAAAAGTATTTAAATGACTTTATTAACAGAAAACCTGCCACTGTTGTACCAGGTTATACTTACTATTTAAACCTTCAAGACTATTCACACAAACATGTACAAACTGGTGATAATTACTTCGAATTTGTGAAATTTGCCTGTAAAGACTTCAATTCAGATGGTTCAACCTGCCCCTTGCCCTTCGCAAAATCGACTCACTGGGTGGATGGATAATGTATTCCACCGTATACCCGAGCCCATGCCTGATAAAACATCAAGCTTGTTCAAGTACTTACATACGAAAATACCCCCCATTCTGCTGATGGTGTTTTGAGGCCTGTAGATCAATACAACCAATGAGTCCAGCTGAAGAAGTTTTTTGAAAAAGGAGTGGTTAAAGTGGAAGATCCTGAAACTATATCTCAGTTTTCCGAGGAATTTATTGTTAGTGAAAGTATTGTTAGAGCTGCTATTGATGACCTTGTCTGCAAGAAAGTTACTAAGCAAGTGTGTGCAAGAGAAAGGAGACTTAGCAAAGAAGTTGAGAACGGAACTATAAAGAAATTACTAGTTGGAACAATTGACAAATATCTGCTGAAGTACAATATGGTTGGTTGCTTGAAACTCAAAAAAGGTGTGAAGATTGATGTGATCTCCAAACACATCAGGATTCAGAGTCTAGCTTAGCAACATGTAGAGATGAGTCGTGGCGCTGAAGATAACACCAATGGTGAAGATGATGATGTTGATATTGATGACTATGATGACGATGAAGATGACAATGATGAGGTAAGTGAAGTCACATTTGCTAAGAGTATTAAAGACCAGGGCCATTCTTTGTGAGTCTTCCTGAACAAAATGAGGCATCCATAATATATTATTAAGAGACCAACCATGACCAAACCTTCTCACCCAAGTGTACCCTACCAGAACAAAAAAAGTCGAATTTTGTTTTATTATACGTTAAAATGCTGGTTTGATATAAAAATTATTTTAAACTCATCTCACCTTGCATTTTTCTAATAATTTTATTTTATATTTTTAAATAGTATGGTAAGGTTATGTCTGTTTAAAACTTTATAGGTTATTGACTGTACTGTAAATGGTGAAAGTGCAATGGAAGAAGGGCAAAATGAAAAGAAAGAGGAGCAAGATGAGGAAGAGGGAGAACAGCAATTGTTGCTTGTTTCAACACGGATTGGAAAAGTTGCAGGGAGTTGTAGGCTTTCTTCGTATCTTGGTGAGACAGCCTTTGTATACTTTCTATTTTTAATATCACTGACACTTCAATAAGATAACTGCCTTAGTATTAAAACACAAATAATTACATTAAATTTTTTAAAATGCTTTTCAATATTTCTATTGTACTTTCAATAATACACCGATTCCAGAAAAAACCGGAAGTTGCCTGTACGGAGGAAGTACCTCTGATAAGGAGATTGTAAAGAGTAGTTCTTTAATTGATTTGTTGGAAGAGAATGATTTGATCATGGCAGATAGAGGATTTGATATACAGATTTTACTAGCATACAAGAAGGTAAAACTCTTCATCCTACCTAAGCGACAGAACAATTTTCTAAGGAAGACTGTTTTTCAACCATGAGAATTGCAAATGTAAGAATACATGTTGACAGAGCTACTGTATTAGGAGAATAAAGGGATGGCATATATTTGATGGTGTAATTCCACTAAGTTTGTGTGAAGTTATCAATCAACTCTGGGCAGTGAGCTGTTTGCTGGTAAACTGGCAGAAACCTGCCTTAACTTGCTAAATTATTTTACAATTAACTACTGACACCCAAGATTTGATTTGTCATTAGGTAGTAAATGTAAACAAGGTACAAGATTTTTAATCAGTGATGATTAATATACATGGTGATTCCCACAATATTAAATCTGTGCATTGTTTCATTCAGTGTTTGACAAAGAAGGGATTATGGTCCAGTGTTTTGCAAATAAACATCCCATGAAAACAAACCTAATTTTACACTATAATGCTTAATAATGTTTAAATGAAATTTAAATTTACATATATTTCTGTTTGTTTTGTTTTTCCATACAGTCTTTTTTTTAATATTGTAAATACTATGATTACCTACCACCCAAAATAGTTTTAACTAATTTGTGGTAGGCAAAGAATGTTGTAAGAATATTGATTCAAATTTATGAAATAAAGTTGTTGTTGTTGTTGTATGAAAGGGGATATTTTAGTGGATATTTCAAACAGATATTTCTTGTTTTATGTAAATTAAACACCTGTGCAAATAGACATCTATGCACTTTAAGAGATGAATTTTTAGTATTAATACATTTTTCTTATAAAGAAAAATATAAAACAAAGTTTTACTACATAATTTGCTTATGAATTTATTACTTTATTTTGAAAAAAAAATGGCCAGTTTTGAAAAAATTACAAGTATTGAATTAAAGCTAACCAAACCTTAAAAACTCATAACTCTACCCCCAGCCAAGACTAAAAACAACATAAGAGGCCCAATAAAGTGCTCTGAGATAAATAATGTGTTCGTTTACATTGTCTGTAGTTGCTTGAACATCGTGCACAAATGGGAGCAATCTAAGACCTTTAGAACTTGCAAATTCGACAAAAGTATTTCTTGATTTTCGGCTTGTGTTCTTTCCGCAGTTCTTAAGATGCTCTAAAGTGTCAGTTGGAACAAACTTGGGGAGAAGACTGAAGTCGTTAGTGAAAGTCGAATCAGCTGTAGGAAATTTGTTAATGTA
>JAOTRI020093236.1:0-15281 GCA_028564885.2 Zoanthus sanctaehelenae | reverse complement strand
AAAAAAAAAAAAAAAAAAAAGAGGCGGCTTTCAAAAAGGAAGCGGGCGGTGACGCTAAACATAAGTTTTTTTTTATTAGGCCTTACAAGATGTCTTTGTGCTTTGTCTGTTGTTTGTCTATAACAGGAAACTCAGCGGGTTTAGCGCTAACAAAATTACAAAACGATCATGCTAAAAGTAAAAATATCCATGAGCTGGTTTATGGATTGTTGTCTCTTCTAAGTCTAAGAGTTCGTAATTTATTATGTATTGTGTCACAATTTGTGATCTTGCATCGACCTGTTTTCATTTCAATATTTACTGGTTTGCCGAAACTGGGTCAATAATTTACTGAGAACATCAAGAGGACTCGGTGAGCATTTTTCTCAATCTTTATAGTTTATTTGGAGAAAATATACAGGTCTGTGCTCAGGTTAATATATTACTTATCATAAGCCTGGGGTACCTGTGGTTTCATGTGATTTTTTTGCATAGCAACTGTTATAAACTTTGGTGACGTATAGCTTTTGTTTCTTTTGGGAATTAGTATTTCTTGGAAGAAAAATATTCCTCTCATTTTGCCATATAAAGTTTGTAGTTAGTCGATCTTCAAATTCATCTGAAAAAGACAAAATACTAGTGCATCACAGGCAGCAAGATTCAACGGAAGGGTTGATGCTGAGCGCCATATTGGATTATTTGAATTGTGAATTTACATTTACGTCTAAGCTATGAAGAAAATGGAGATTTACGAATTATAACAATTATCAATTAACAATCATCTTTGAACGGGAACCATAGCAAGTGGGTTTTGATCAACAAATCTCATGCATGTGTTGATTAGGAGCTGTATGTTGTGTTTCAAGATGTTCGTTTTAAGTTACTTGTCGACGGCGCTTCGAGGTTCTCTACATAAATATTTCTGAGTAAAAGAACTGTTTCAAATTTAACATTACGGGAACCGAGAATGTAGACACGAGACTATTTTTTTGACCGAAACATATATACTCAAAGTGTATATATTTACGATAATTGAAAGAGCTACAGAAGAGATATTTGTAAGTTCAAGTTTCATGTTTTGTTAAAGTTTACATGTGTTGTATGGGCGCATTGGCGAGACGAGGGAAAAACAAAGTCGCACCAGTTGTAAACGAACCAGCTGCCTCGGAGCGAATAGAAATTAGAAAAGATAGATGGATCAGATTAATCCATTACACGCCAAGATCATCTGCTGAGAATACGTGTTGTGAAAATGGAGTGAAAGGAAATGGAATGGAAGAGTTTTCATCCTGTACTCCATCACCAGAAAGCTCAACAACAACATGTGCTAAATCGACAAGTGACATAAACACTGTTGTTATCTTTTTTATTCATGGCGTTGGTGGTTGTGCTGAACTATGGGAAGCACAGCTAAAGTACTTCCATAGAGCTGGTTATGAAGTTATAGCCCCAGATCTCCTTGGTCATGGAGGAAGCTGCGCTCCAAGAGACCCAGAGCATTATAATTTCCAGGAAATATGCTCAGACACTGTGGAGCTGTTTGATCGCTATGCAAAGAAGAGAAATATTTTGGTCGGACACTCTTATGGGTAAGTTTCGTGCATATATTTTTATTAATTATATTAGATTCATTTTTGAATCTCAGGTTGTAGGATTTTTCTAGCCTAAACATGGAGCAACTTTAGAATACCCCGACACTGTGGTTAATGTAATTCTGCACATTTGTTTTTATAGAATGACCAATGTGCAAAATGAATCACCATGTCATTAAAGGCAGTGTCGGGGTATTCTAAAGTCTAGCCCTAAACATATTTGCAGTAATTTTATATTAGACATTATGTCAATACTTAATGAATTTTTCAGCATCCTAGTTTTTTCTTTACTGTAAGTTATTGTTCACTTAGCTTTACAGAGTATTAATTCGGGATCACATCACTATACCCAGGGGTGTGGAAATCGTATGCCCGACTTGCCCAACTTGTTACGTCGGGGACCCGGACAAGTGAAATTTTGCTGTTTAGTTGTCCATGGACAAGTAGTTTTTTTCATTGGTCTAAACTTGCAATACAGTAGTGCTCTAAAGTTTTGTTTCGTAATAACTTTTATTTTTTCTTGTTTTCGCCGTATTTCGTCATATTTACACCGTAGTGAATTTAAAGTGAACCGTTATGCGAAAGTATTGTTCTTTTATCAACAAAATTTGCCTTGAATTCCGGAAAGCAGAAAAATTAATATTGGCGTAATTACGGAGAAAAGTTATCAGTATTCAAACTTAACAGATGGAGTTAATGAAGTTTAACTCAAACAATTCAAAAGCAAGTTGATTTGATTTTTCATATTTACTTGCCCAGGACAAGCGTCGAAAATACATATTTCCACACCCCTGAAGTGGAAAAGAAGGTCACACAAATATTCGAATCTCTGCAAGCCATGGGACCATGTTCGTTTTTTTTCTTTTTTTCTTTAGGATTCAGCGCAAAGCACTAGGTGCAAAAACAATAGGACTCATAGTCCCCTACTCGGTTAATGTACCATATATCCCACCCATATAGAAAAACTCTTTTACCCACCCCCTAAGCAAACCCATTGCTATTAGAATGTGAAAAAAAAATTAACAAGAACAAGCATAAAAAATATTAGCGCGTCTGCACTTTACACAAATTATTTTGTATGTTCTTATGTCATCCTGATTAAAAACAGTATTCAGTCGAAGGTAAAAAAGATCCTTTAGTTTCTTTTTGAAGATATTTAGAGAAGAGGCTGCCTTGATGTCTTCTGGCAGTGCGTTCTACATCACGATGCGCTGGAAGAAGGAGTCACGGAAGGTTGTGGTCCGCGGGATCGTGTTTCCCCTTATATAAAGACCATTAGTGCCACGCCTGGTGCGACTGGAGCAGAAGTTCAAGTTGTTGCATAAATCTATAGTGATTTCATTCATTTTGCTTTTAAAGAAGAACACAAGGTCCAAGTATTCAAACCAATAGTTCAGGGGCAATACGTTTAGACTATATAGGTGGTTGCAAAGCAAAGACCTTAATTGATCTTACCCGCCCATTTAAATATGTTGCAACTTTTTCAACTAGTTTTGTAAGCAATTGGGGGCGCTGTGAAGCGTTGAAGTTCAGAGCTGTAACAGTCGAACTGATCTCTTTAGCTCAGTTGGTAATATCTGTGATTTGCTAAACGGGGTGCTTCGATTCAGTTCCAGGCCGTCGTTGGTAGTTGAAAGGTTTGCTCAACAAGGGAATAACTCACAAGAATTGTTGGCAATATTTGTTTGCTCATTCGTGTAGCTTTTTAAAAACAAATACGCAGAATTATATTATCGACAGTGGTGGGTATTCAATATATATTCCAAAATGTTTTCCAATTCACTTTCTTTTATCATGGGGATATTAAGACATTGTTAGTTGTAGACACTTAACCATGTGTTCTATTGGGGAAACTTACAAGAAATATGGCCATTTACCGTATCGATAGACTAGAGTTACTACTCGGTGTTGTGGTCTGTCCAATGTCACAGGGGAGAATTCAATTTTTAATTAATTATTTAAACTATCTTGCTGAAATATGCAGAACTAGGTCTCATGTCCCCCTAATAAATATTGTAAATCTTCAGCTACCCTAGCCTTGTCGCTATAAGTAAAAGCAAAGTCCACCAAAGATCGTGTTATATCATCTGTATCATGCCTTGTCCACAACCGTAACTTTTAGAATGTATTATTAATTAAAGCATTCTCGTTCTCTACCTGGACCCTGGAATCTCTCAGCCCCAGCCTTAATGCGAGAGCTTTCTTGAACACGCTGGTTGGGTAGGGACTGAGACAGAACGCTCGCTCCAGCTCCTCAATCTGCCATCGTTTGTACGTTGTTCGATTTCTTCTTCCGGGTTTGTCAGAGAACGGATCTAAATTAATTATTGTAGTAATTAGCAAATATGTTATAGTCGAATGTAGTTTGTAGCAAAAGCTACATAGCTATATAGATGGAATAAGAAAAAGAAATGGGATTCGAACAGTTTTATCTGTTGGAAGGAATCTTGATCAATTCTTGACTGTTTGTATTTAGCTGAGCTCTAGCCTGCGTGAAGACGCTGTTCCGTCATTTCAACAGTGGTTACTAGACGGTTAATATAAAAAGAAAGCAACAATGCATAGACTTGCTCATCTCAAGCGTTTAAATAAAAACTATACGACTACCAGCTTCTTCTTCAAGAAGATTCTAGGCCTCCCCAAAAGTATCACGTATTTTAAATAGAATATCGGGAACATAAACTGAAAACTAATATTATTTTATTAAATTTTCAACCTCGAATATTGCGTTTCTAGCGTTCTGATTGGTTCTCTCAATCTCGGTTATCAGCTCATATACCCAACGACCATATATGGAAACTAACAAAATAATCTTGTTTCTCAATTTATTAAAAGTTTTTGTTATTTTCAAGCATCGAAAAGTTCGGAAAACTCATGAAATTTAATAAAACAATTATTCCATTCGCGCTTGTTAGATAGGAGATAATTATAGCCAACTCATCGCTACGCACCTCGTTAGCTATTTACCATCTCATATCCAACGCGCGCTCTTGGAATAATTGTTAAATATTTCGTTCTCTTTAATTCCGTTTTTGGGAAATAGATGTTCTCGTACTATTAATACAAATAAATTAAGTTAATGATTTAAAAAAACAACAGTTTAATTAAGTCTTGTTTAGAGTGCAATTCGGATTGAATAGAAGTCACCTGCCTTGACTAATTGCTGGTCACTTTTTTTTGTAAAACGTATTTGTTTATTTAACAAAATACAATGGAAAGAAGAGTTTGAATAGACTATTTTACGGTTCCTGAAAAGTAACCAAGCTTCTAAATGAAACTGAGGCTTAGGGTGACCTTACACAGTTCCTTTCAGGAACTGTAAAATGGTCTATTCTCTGTTCCACGGCATTTTGAATTGTGACGTCTCTTGGTTTTAGTGCCAGTCTCCACTCTTAACGCTTAACGATTTCAATAACGATGAACAAGTATATCAGTAACAGCCTGGAACTACTACCGATATCAAATGGTAATGCGCGTAAGCCTCAAAAATTGAAAATCAGAAGTGAAAATGAGTTGTATACAAGAATAATCAAATCCATATCCAAAGTAAACCGAGAAAAGAACTACAGAACATGCAGTAGAAAGCGCACCACATAATGCGTTGATCCGAGGACATTGTCGCGGTTTTTCTGACGCCATCTTCGTGGGCTGAAACTAATCACTCGTGTATGGAAATTCAGTGAGTATTTTGAAAAATAAACTTAATGCTAGAATTTGCCTCTCTAGAAATCGTCCAGTCGCGTTATGAATTTTCAGGTCAAATTGGATTGCCATAACTGAAAATGCCGGTAATTTCAGCCATTTTGCCTCCCTACCAAAAATGGCTTCGGAAACCAGGACAATTAAAGGTTTCGGAGGTAGAATCGAAAAGGAAAGGAAAAAAAGTTTAGTTTCTTAGAATGTTTGATCTGTAGTATCAGCCAATATCAAGAATACCATAATACTCTTTCTTTGTTCGAATTTATAAATTCAGCAGTAAAATATTTTATTGAACAGAAAAACAAACATGATTTGAACCCGCTCAATCTTTATAGTTTGTTTTCTTTGTAAATGAACAGACAAATACACGTTGGCAGAGGCTGTATGCTCGGTGGAGTTAAGAGGAACAAGCTTTGCTTTATGCTCCCTCCTAACGCAATGGCTGTCATCAGCTGTTCAAACAGAGTGTCGCCATTAGAATGTAAGATAAACAGTCCATGCACTAACAACTTCTTCCTGTACCATTGTTACTCTATCTAAGCATTCTATAACGTTGCTTTTATGAAAGATTATTGGATACGTGAATAACAACTAACAAATAAATGATTTTAAATAAACAAAAAAAACAAACCGCTTTCTTTGCGTCTTATTTAACAAATAGAGAAGCCTAAGCCATGTATTGACTTGATAAAACACAACGGACATTTTAAAACACGAGGGAAATGTATATTGAGTGTTTTTACATTTTTTGAGTTTCTCAAATGCCCATAGTGTTTTATCAAAATCTAGCTAATACATATAGTATAGGCTTTTTCGTTTGTTTTAGATTCTACACGCCGCGAGATGTGAAAAACAATCAAACACTCTGTGTTTAAAACATGTGTTTTAGCCGATCAGAACGCGCGTAATATCCTATCGATATTATTTTTATAAAAGGTTTTCTTTACAATATAATGTAACATAATTTACTCTAACAAATGCATAGTTTTCCAAAAATATAACTCATTTTATACATTATTCAGTTTTTGTCGAGTTTCAAAAAAATTCAGTTTTAAATTGTTTAATTTCAAATTTTTGTCGAAAATTGGATTTTTTAAGTTTAGATTTTCTTATGTTATTTACTGAAAATTAAACATTCTAAAAATAAGTTTTTACTTTCTTCAATGTGCTGCTCTTAGCCAGTAGGTGTTTTGAATAGAGTAAACTAACGGAACACTCCGAACAGAGAAACATTTGAGTCTGCTTTCATCAATTGAAATCTTCCGACTTCCCTCGTGATGTTTTGCAGCTTATCGTGCATCCGTTGTCCGACTAGTTGATACAAATGATGTTTTTTAGAAAGTTAATGCTACACCAACATAACTGCATACTGTAAAAACATGGTTATGGCTCAATTCCTAAGAGGTTTAGTCGTCTTGAACACTAAGCCGATTCAGTACTTAAAGCGCAGTCGCCTTAATTGATATGGTTTTAAATTTAATGGTAAACGCGACTTATAAAAGCACAAACGTGTTAGAAGTTAGTTAACACGGCCACTATAACCACGACCCCAAGCATTTTTAGCTACATGTAATGCAGTGTAGTACACATGTAGTGTAGTGCCCTGGCTACGTTATATGGACTCCATATGGCAAAAACAACTATTGTTGTGAGTAGTGAATGTTAGCAAAATTGTAGGCGTTTCACTTAAAACTAAAAGTCTATACACATAAGCGATTTTTTGGTCCGTTTAAAAGGGTATTGCTTTCAGTTCAAAATAAGTCCCAAATTTACCCCATTCAAACAAAATCCACAGTTTGCAATTTTAAAAAAAAAAGAACTCGAAGGTTTCCATTGGCACTCACGTGTTTTCACCACCCAACTTCAGTTTAGTGTAGTGAAGATCTTAGATTCAGTTAATCTGCAATTACATTTCTTTGAAAATGTGTGACTCCAAAAGTGTTTGCAATGAACGCAGCTATAACTTTTTGCACGAGAAGAAACAAGGCATGCGAAGTTCTTTAAGTCACGAAGAACTGGGGTTTTTGTTTATCTCGGCTTGAATTTAAGTTTACAACTCAGATTTTTAGTTTGCATTTCTGGTCGATAACTCTATCATGTTCTTAGAAGGTACTGTAATCTAGAATACCAAGAGTTCATTTCTGCATGAAATGGGCTTGTGCGTCTTTTAAAAACAGAGCATTTCTCTGCAGTATCTTATGAAATTCAATATAAACTACCAAGTGCAACGTTTGAAATGACATACTAATTCAATTGCAATATCAAACATAGAACAAAACTCAAACATTAACGATAACTCAGGTTGACAGCTGCTCCGCCTGTGTAACTCAAACCGTTTGCAGTAAAAACCAGAAAGTTCGAGGTGATTCGAAATACAAGACGAAAAGAGATTTTCTTTAGTTAATTTGTGCGTTATTCTGTTTGTGCTTTTATATAAAATGCTAATTTGTGTAGTGATATTTTTACCACATTTTAATTTATTTCACAACAATGCTAATGAACGACGATCAAGAAACTGAAAAAACGCATTTACTTTTATTTTAAAAGCTTCTAATAAATTCTTCATAAATAATTTAACTTTAGTCACAATGATTTGTAGTTTAGCGCTTTTAAATTAGCTGAGACAGATTTTTGAAACGACTTGTAAATATAAACAATATACAGTTTAAAATGTCTTCCTTGCTCGGAGAACGAATTCTTCTTCTTTGTGCATGCATTTTTTTTTATAACGGAATTTTTTTGGTAACTACATTTTGCCCATGGCTTTTTTAAAAAAAGCATTTTAAACAAACAGCAAAAGGGCCAAGAGAGTATATTTGTTATTGACTTGGTCATTAAGAGCGGTTTGCAGTTTAAACCAAACTTTTCTTTAATTCTCGGAAAAGCGAATTCCTGAATTCATCATAAAGGATTTTTCAATGTTTTTATTTTGTATGAAAAAACTATATTCATCCTATGGCTTTGATAAATTTGGTTGAAGGAAGCTATAACAAATTGTAGTTGCTATTCTCAAACGATTTATGCTAAAAATTCGGATTCAAAGCCGCAGATTTTTGTCAAGAATAATATTTTTTATTTTTAAAAAACGAATCAGTGGATGGAACACTTCGATTTTCGATGTATTATGAAAATTACTTCTTCTTTGCGTAAGAGTTTATAATGCAGTTCTTGATATATTCATATATATACCTTTTACCGTGAAAGAAGATTAGAGTAAAAGTATAGGTCTAAATGTTAATTCTCACAAAAATTTCTCGTTTTTATTAAATCTTTCAAAACGTTTATTGCGCTGCAAATATATTCAAACTTTTAAACAATGAAACACTAGAAAAGAAAAGAGTTGGTTACTGGTGGCAGTTGGTTTTATATTGAGTTCTTAGGGCTTTTGCTAACAAGTTAAACCTGAAACTCTAACCCCGCCTTTTCAACTGAGTTTGCTAACTCTGTTCCATCAAGACCAGCTGTATAAAGCTGCAAGTGTCAATCTTCAACCTTGTTACTGAAAAGCTAATAGAAGATTTTTGAAAACTGATAAAAATACATTGCAACCTCAACTTAGACTTAAATTTGATCTAGAGTAAAGTGAAAAAGACCGCAAAACATTTACTGAATAAAAAAGGCAGCAGTTAAGCTTTAAAAGCGTTATTTTACCAAACTAGGAAGAATTTCCGGAGTTGTTCTGTAAATGAGCACCATAAATAAAACATATGTACTAGTTGAAACTAGTAATTAATAAAACTGCTTTAAAATATTGTCTACTATTGTTATTCTATAAACTGTTGCTGGTTTTTATCACTCTCTCCTAGCTTGCGCCAAATGCAAGCTGTGTGGAAGACAACTGTATTTCTAATATTTGCGCAATAACAAAACTAGTTGTTAGTAACAGATTGCAGCTCAAAGCATCCATTAAAAAGACACCTTAGATTAATTTTTGTACCTGATAATTAGAAATCTATTTTAGCAACAATGAATTATTATGAGTTTTTTTTGTATAATGATTAAAATCTTCCGAGATGAATTGAAGTATGTGGAAAAACTGATAAAGATATTATGAAAATTACTTCTCACTATCTCTATAGATGAGGTTTTATGTATCGCTTTTTCACTTAAATCTCATCCTCTATAAAACTTATAAATGATAAGAATCGGGCATCAGTGATCGACTAGTGTTGAAGTTTGTAAAACTTAAGGAGCCGTTCAAAGCAATACATAATTGATGTTTTTGCACTTGAAAGAACGCAGCCTTCAGAACATAGTGAATAGAGACGAGCGCCATTTACCGTTTTCTTGTTGTAAAAATAATAGTTGTAAACGACCCTTTTAACAAAGCTGCAAAACCTTTTATAATCATCCAAAGTTTATGTAAAAATGTTCCAAATATATTTTTGAGGATAAAGGAAATTCTTAATGGAAAAGTGTTAGTTTTTTTTCAAGTACCAGCGCACAACCAGTTTGTTTGATCTTCCCTGATTTCTACACAATAAATCATTATATCTATCCCAAACTTAAGATTGCAATTTAGAAGAAATTTTAAATGTTTTGTTTTAACAAGAAATTTACCGATATGACTTCACTAATTCATCGTTCATAGAAGGTATTCGCTTAAAGATTTTGCCGGACTGAATTTTAAAAATTTTGATAACTGACTCAGCGGTTATTAATTAGGTGGTGTTCTCAACTAATAGGGGATTTGCAGACTGAACTGGCCAAGCATTAATTATTTCAAAGTATTTACTATAGCAGAAGTAAATTAATCAAACGAACACTTTCTTTGAAGAAAAGAAGACTCAGTTTTAATCAGTTATTTAAATTTTGAACAGTTAAAAGAATTGGAAAAATGTCCTAATTTGTTTTAACGAAGTGATTCTTTTGCATGATTCTTCTAAAGTTTTGAATTCAAGACTAATATCTTAATTGGCCCACATATATCAGTGGTATTTTATGTATTGCGATAAAAAGAAATCACTGGCAGTTGAAGTATGCTTTGAGCGAGAACTTTCTCCTCATCTTTAACCCATAACACACAAAACAGCGCTTGAATTTTATTCATGAATTTAATCTCTTAGCTGAAATAATTTAGATGCTGCACAAAATTTGAACTAACCTTGATTTTGCACTGCCATGCCTTCCTCCTTTGCAATGGAGCTGTTTTCTTCAGATCTACAAACGGAGCGCATTCGTGTGTCCAACATCTCGCGCTCAAATGCCGCCGAAAGCTGCATTTGTTGGCAGTAGCATTCGCAAGTACACCTTGCAAGACGACCGTAGTAATGATCCGCATAGGGCGAGATCCTGTATCGAATTTCCATTGGCGGATAGCGATAGGGAAAATATGGATATGCGGGCCTTGTTAATTCCATGCTGTTTTAAAAGGGTGGTGTTTATCACTAAAGACAGAAAAGGTTGCTAGTCAAATACAATGAGTACTGACCCTTTAAGGCGATACTGTAAATATAGAGAGAAGGTTACTTCAAGAACGTCAGCTACTCGACCAATCACTGGACGTCTCTTGCAAGCGCCTTATAAGAAGTGGCTTCAATAGATATTCATTGCAATGAATTCCACTTGTCTTCATTGGTCAAGGCAAAAATCCCAATGAAAAATTGTTTTAATTTTATATTTATATCTCAATTTGAAAGAGAATGCACTTTTCTTAGAAAAAGACACTCTGTTTTAAAAGTATCTTATTATAAAAACGATTTTGAACAAGCTAAGGATAAACGTGAGGGATCGATGGCAGAGAAGTTTATAATCAGGCGCCGCATGGCTGTACAAAATCATGAAATCTATCGGCAAATAGTTGATAGTGCAACATTGTTTACAGCTCGAGTAAGTTAAACAAAATTTAATTCTACAAGGACAATTTACAGGACACATTGCTGATTTTCATCTTCACTTTGTTAATTTACTTGGTTATCAAATATCAAAGCTCACATCTGCACATGAAAAAGCGCGTGCACCAAACCCTTGGTAACTAGGAACACAAGCCGAAAAAAATTTGAGACTAAAATGCCAACAATTTTTAAACACATTTAGCCTCGGTTCAAAAATAACTCGCTCTTGTAAAACTAAAAAAAGTGATTATGTTAAGTTAATAAAAGATGTTAACACTGAACAAAAAGCAATAAATTGGAACAGTGTTGATCTGTCTTTGGTATGACAAAGGTTTTATTTTTAGCCAAGCAGTTAAATTTGTTACACTTGGAGATTAACACTACAATACTAAAGAAAGTGTATATCAACAGCAATTTTTAAAAGCTACGGCGAATTACAAATATAGAGTCTGTGATACTGAACTGCGGAGCCAAACGGTTGAAAGAACGCATTGTAATATAAGCAAAAATAATAAACCGGCAAAATGTGAACTCAAGAACCATAATTTTGTAAAATGAACAAAACTTGTTACTTTTGCATAACTAAACTCTAACAGTAATATTATGACTTTTTAGATTTTATATTTAAATCTTTTGAACATTATAAATAAACTATTTTTAATGTAATTTTTTAAGTAATTTAAAAGGACTGAAAAGCTAGAATTGGGACAGGAAAACTTTAAAATGTTAACAAAACTATAGTCATTTTACTGCAGGGGCCGCGTTTCATTTCTAAAAGTGGGGTGGCCGAAATGAACTTATTATCAGTGGGTACCGTAGGGAAAAGTTTTGATTTTTAGTCCTTTCGAATACTGGAAAATGCATTTCCCAGGGTGTTAAAACAATGGGTTTTTCTGAAAATGAAATCTAGACATTCATGTAAAATCAAAATTTCTAAAAAAAGTAGGGTGGCCATGTCCCCCCCTCCCCCTGTTACGCGGCCCCTAGCCAATGTACTGTAAGTGAAGCAAGTAGCTTTCTATCAGTAAGGAATACAGGCTATCTTGGGATCTCACTAGCAGCAAACATAGAATACCTAAGATCCCTGGCACGAGTTTAGGCGACAACGGAGCAGGCTCTTATTTTAACTCATGCTCAGTTGATTTATTCTTGATTTTCCTTTGAGTGATACCGATACGCTAGTGCATGCAACAGACAACCGAGCTTTACTTTATTTTCAACATTACGCCGGAGATTGCCTTGTTAAAATGTACAGTACTAGTGACTTTTAAAAACTTTATCAAATATAACCGATTTAGTTGTACCAATTACATCCGATACTTCTAATAAGATATCTATATAACATTTTTTTAAAAAATGTATCTGCTTAAGTTTGAGATGGAAGCTTGTCAGAAATAATTAGTCGGCCTCGAATGAAGGAGTTACTGTTAGTCAAAACCAAGATTCTGTTTAAGATAATACGTGAGCGTACATAACTAAATAAATTACTTGATTTTGCCTGAGACAAAAATAGTGACAGTCTGTCTGATTTGAATGTTTAACAAGGCTGAAACACTACAAAAACATTACAGATCAATGATGTCTCTACCGCATTCGATTTGATGGTAGATCAGCATGCAATGGTGCCGGCGTCAGCAGTTTATAAAAAACTTAGCAGCCGTGTTTGTTTTGCTCAACTAATGGAAAACGTTAATCTTTTAGATTAGAAAGCTGATGTGCATGTTAAGAATCATTTCTTGCAATTTTCATAGAACAACTTCATCTCATAAAAAAACTTCTCCCTTTTCAGTTTATGAGCTTTTTTTATAACAAAACTGTTATTTTTGGAAAAACCCACACAATTTAGTTTCACTGCATGCAACTGCCATCAGCTGTCCACACATTACTTCATAGAGCAGTTGTCGATTCAGAAGAGGTGACTGGCCTCAGATCCTTGGGTAAACACCGTTTTCTGTTTGACGAGATTTTAATTGCTTTTGCTAAAACTTTATTGGAGCAAACAGATTAATTTTATGATCATTAAACCAACATATAGCACTGTTTAAATGATCAGCAACTTTTCTTTATGCGAGATCCGTCATCAATCAAGACAACTCTCTCATAGGAACAGTTTTAAAACGAAAAACAAATAACGGATAAGCAAGGTTCATCACTGCTAATTAAACTTGATAACTGTTTATTGTTTGAAGCTACCCGTTCATAAAATGGTTTCGTTTCAAATTTTAACAATGTTTAACATTTTATTTATCACTAAATAATCCTCATGTGAATTTTTAAATTTGCTGTCTATCATAACGGATGAACCTATAAAAGAAATCTATACCTAGCGTTAAACTAGTTTGAGCTGCGTCGTTGTTTCTAGATAAAAAAAAAACAATTTAGTGATAAAAAGAGAGAATTCTTACGGACATTTCGGACGTAGTTCTTCGTCGGAGTAAAGCCAAGATGCATGTTTTAGTACAATTGATAATCTAGCTGGGGAAAAACTAATTTGTATTATTTATTTATCGCTCAAAAGAAAACACCGTCCTGACATTGTATATTGTTAAACTTGTTCAACAGTTGCTAAAAAGCACATCAGCTAAAGTTTAAAACTTTCCTCGGAGTTGACAATTAATGGCAGCCGGTACGTTGCTTTGTACGAACAAAAAGTTTGCAGCCTTAATTGAGCTGTTTAAGTTACATGCATGTTCATGCGGAAATCTAAAAAATGTCTTCTGTGTAAACTGGTGTCAGTTCAGAAAAAACAAAACCAAGTACAAAAGATTCTTGTGTTAAAGAAAAGGCAAGGCAAGCAATCTAAATGTAACACTTTTTATAAGAATATTGTTTTTCTGACCGGGGCATGCAGGATCAGGCTGGATATTCTTTAACTTTGACCGATTTTAGACTGAAAATATTTTTACTAATATTCTTAGTTTTGACAATATCAATGACACGGAGTTTGTTTTTTTTTAAACGACTGTGCTATTAAAGAGCCTCAAAGTCAAAGGTAATACGGATCTGAATATGGTTTTGCTATTCGGGATCATGCAGTGACGCTTTTTTAAGCATGCAAGACTATATTCCTTAATCAACAAAATCTGAGCCTTACGATATTATTCTTAAAATGTTCTTAAAATTTGTCGATTTGAGTCCCAATATTTTTATAAAGTATAATTAACTCTCATGAAAAGAGAGTGTAATGAAAAGTTACACTTAAATTGTTATATAAGAAAAAGTGTAACGGCTATAAGAAGTACTACACTGAAATGAAAAACGCTTTTTATAAGAACAACTTTACAATAAGAACGAGAGTAAAATTGGCAAGAATTAAAGAAAAATCCAAGAACAATCTCAGGCTGAGGCTCCAAAAAATTAATGAAAATGTTTTACGTAGAGACTTCAGTCTTCACCATAACTCATAGATTAACTTAGCAACACAATATTTAAGACTATAGAATCTCGCGTTGCTTCGGGTTTACCTTAGCCTGCGTAGCGGCTGTTTAGCGAACGAGCCGCGAGGGGATTGGGGAGGGGAATTGGGAAAAACAGCCTGCCCAAAAACTATGCCTTTTCGATTATTCCCGTCCACTGAGGGACGGGAAATATGATTGGCTGATTTCGATAGATCTGTCAGCAAGCTGTCAACGCTCTCTTTGCAGTTTGTGTTCCAAAATGTCGAATGCCCAGAAAAGTTTTGTGAGTGATTCGATCGACGCTGCTGTTGAAGCAATTAAAATCATCGAAGAAAATCTGAAGAAAATAATGCCGTAGTTCTGAAGCGATAGAAGCTTCTCGCTGTAAAAAAACTTGTTAAATGGAAAGGATGTTCTGGCCGTTCTTCCCACGGGTTTCGGAAAAAGCTAGATATTTTCTGTTTTCAGTTTTGCAAAACGCGAACTGCTTAAGCGGACAGGACAAGCTGAAGCTGTTAGTGTTTTGATTGTCTCACCACTGAAAAGTCTGATTGAGGATCAGATAATGGAGCTTCATTCCTCGAGCTGTTCAGCTGAAGACCAGAAAAGTGAAAACTTGCCCCAGATTGCAGAGTCTCCTCCGCAATTTATATATTGCACCGCCGAAAAGGCGATCGACAAAGATTACCTCGAGCGTTTGGCAAAGACAACATGGGAAAGCTTTACAAAAGCATTGCAGCAGTTGTTATTGATGAGACTCATACTGTGGAAACATGGAC
>JAOTRI020093225.1:0-15287 GCA_028564885.2 Zoanthus sanctaehelenae | reverse complement strand
TGATCCATGCGGTAGGATTGGCCATGAAAAACGACGTTGTTGATAATTTTATCCATACAAAAACATTTTGCAGCTCGGATATCGCAGCACTTCACTTTCGATAGAAACCGCTAGTTATATAAATATATTTCCAATAAATGAAATATGAACAGAATTGGAATAATTAAACCAAGTATTCAGGCTGAAGGTTTGTGTGTTAATTGGAATATTATCTATTGGTTGTTATGCTATTGCTAAGAGGCACCAATGGTGTTGTTGGGTCCACAGGTATCTTGAGGATCTACTAGATGTCAAACGAAGTACACTTGCTAATAACATGAAAATCCGATCAAAGAGAAGAGCAATATCCCTAATCACCATTCTATATGATGTGACATGTATTTGCTATTGTAATATGACAACCAGTTGATGACAATAGATTTAATGTCAAATAAATAGCTTCCACACATGACATGGAAGAGGCTTTAACTGCTGTGCTGCTTAAAGTCCCACATGAGAGTTTTTAAATATAACGTTGAGGCCCATTTCATAAAATCCTGGTTTTTCTTATCAAATTCTTTATAAAGCACGATCTGCTAGCCATTCCTTTAAAAAAATAATTTTGTGCATTGCTCATCGGTAGTACTAAAAATTGTATTTGCGATTTCTTTTCCGGCCAATAACTTCGAGACCATGGTTTGGAAGTACATACTAGTAACTTTTTAAGTGCAAATACATGCACTGCTGAATCGCATGCACTACCCTCCTGGAATAAACATTTGGAAGAATCCATGAAAATTAAAAAAAAAAACTTTTAATTGAAAGTACAAGTTAATTCGACTAAAATGCCAGCTCTGGCTTCGTAACACTCACCTCTTTTGTAGCCGGATTTTATTTATAAACAATTTGTCGCGTTTTGCTGTCGCTGTATTAATTGTTATTGAATCGTATGCATTGTGGTACTCGATAGATTGATTTTCACACTTACTTTCCTAGGTTAGATTGAATCATTGAAAGAAGAAAAATATCGAGAAAGAAACTGCAATGTAACTCGAACATCTTGATAGCCGTCTCGTGTGAAAACCACCACGTCTCCGACTGAAATATGTGGCAGTCAGAATCCTAAATCAGGTTCAAAACAAAAACAAACGACCGCAAAGAATCTTGGTTGCGTATGGGCTTTTAATTAATTCCAAATGTGAAAATACATTAACTGGTGCAATCAAAGACGAAACTCTTGACTCGGAACTCTCGAAAGGGAACATAAGACTTCTGTTTTCTCTATTTTTTCGAAATTACGAAATGAAACTTAAACACCGATTTAAAGAATTTCTCAAGTTTTTCGGTGATACATAGGTTTATAGGGTTATGTTATTTACCAAAAACACCCTCTAAACTGAATCGTAACCTTAAGGGAGTCAAGTGCCTTCTTACAGTCAAGAAAGATCAGAACTGCTGGAAAGTTGTTCTTTTGTACTTTCTCTAAGATCCTTTGTACTGCAAGAATATGGCTGCTCTGTCTGAACCATTTTGATTGACGCTGGATGCGGTTTAGTATCATCCGGTTATATATCTTGACTATACCACAAAGAGAGGCTGATTCCTCTGTAGTTATCAGTACAGGAGAGACTCCCGATTTTAGTATTGGAATGATATTGGAGTGCGACCATTCATCTGGTTTGTTGTTGTTTGTCAGTGCCCTGTTACAGGAGGTTAGGATTATGTGTCATCAAATTCACTCGTTTCGAGGACCTCTGGGGGTATGTTATCTGCACTTTTGCCAAGAGTGATTACCTTCTTTGGTCAATGATACTTGCATACACTTAAGGGTTCTCAATGTCTAGGTTACCCAAGATATCTGGAATAACTTCATCATTATCGTTTCATCTCGCGCAAGGACTCCTTCAGAGATTCTTAAAGTACTTAAACCATTTATCCACTCAATTTTTGGCCTGCACTTGAAATCTGAATCGCTGGTATCCTCATTGACGATCTTCCAAGCTTCTCTGTCTTTGCCTGTTGTATGTACTTGTTCAACTCTTGTGATGTTATAATTGAGACCTTGCGTCATTAGATGGTCATATGTGTTATAGAGAGATTTTCATCTACTGTTTTAACATTATTCTGACTATGCACAATGGCTGATGCAGCCAACGCTTTGTGCAACTTTTCTCTTGCCCGCTCAACATCTGGATGCTTAGATCTTAAAGGTCTACCCCAGTTACTTTCTTGGGGACGTGCAACTCTGTAGCAACTTTATTAGCATCAATAAAGTTTTAGTGTTGAGTGGTGGGATTGGGATCCTCCATCCGTTTCAAAAACGTGGCGAACAGTTGCCATTAATATTGCAGAGATCTAGAACCTTTTCTTTAAGCGTGTAGGCTGAGTTGTATTTTCTTACATGCACGTATGCTTGTAAAATTACGTCAATAAAATGTTTGCATTTATTTCTTTGTATTCACGGTAGAAGTTATCATATTTTTTTTATTTGTTCAGAACTTGATTGCACCTCGTCACAGCTATTCGCGAATGTGCATGTCACGAGGCTTCACCTCAAAGCTTCTACAGGAAACAATCGAGGCAAGAATATCGCAAATGCAACGTCGTGAAATGAATCAATTTGCAGCTTCACAAAGCGGTGCAACGGAAGGAAGAATTATGCCAGGTTTTAGAACGAGACCTCATCTGTTCTTTTTGGATGATCTTAACTACGCAAATACAGACCCAGTGACTGGTACCCAGCCTCCCTTAGAACTAATCCGACAGCTGCTGTCTCAAGGTAGGGACATTAAAGCAGGTAATTGAATAGATTTTTATCAGGCTTTTTTGGGTCACTTAAAACTTAACAGAACCACTTTTTAAATGGCACATGAAGGGAGGTGGTCAAAATATTTTTATTAGTGAGAAAGTGAGAGGAATGAAGATTTTATAAACAAAATTGTTGACGAAGACATATAATATCTCATGAAGTCGAGGTTAGACTTACGTACACATTTTATAATAAAATGTTTTTTGTTTTTGAAAACTCATTAGTCCAACAGTTTTTAATATTTAGAGCCAACTTTTATTGATTTGGCTGATTTTCTGACCTGGTCTTTATATTTCCGCTGTTTAAATCACGCTAATGCTAATTTTGAACTGACTCAAACAAGAGTAACAAAGGGCTATTAAAGCACATGATTGAAACAAATATAAATTAAATTTGGTAGTCAAAGAATTCTATTCATAAGATGCGTACAGAGATACAACGACCCCAACTTGAAGCTTAAAGGCGCTGACACACGTTGCAACATTTCTTGCAACATTGCGTGCAACAAATTTGTTTTATCGTGTATCCACCGTTGAGTTGTGATCAATGCAACATTGCACGCTACAAAACTGAAATTGAATCGAGCTCTATTCTTGTACCATTGCGCGAAAAAAAAAATCCTTTCAAATGAATCCTTGTTGAAAGCCGTTTTGATTGTTGTAATGTTGCATGGGTAAGCACGCCACGGTATCTCGAGAAATGTTGCGTGATTTCGTTGCACCATGTGCATGTTCACATTATTTGCTTTGCACGCTTCTAAACCAGCTCAGGTGCCTGTAATAGCTGTTAAACCGTTAACAGTGAAATTATGGTTATTCATAAAAATGAATTTATATTTGTTATTCAGTTTGTACTGCAGCTATTAACAACTATTGAAGGAAGCTGAAACATACATGTTACGGAAGGTTGAATACTTCCAAATTGTAGTAAAAACTTGTTTTAATTTTATCATTTATTGTGTCTCTTCGTTGCTACTCTGGTTATCCAAGCTGGTGAGGTACCCGTCTGTCATGCAAGTGTCTTCAGGCTCCGCTAGTTTCATACAAATGTTACGAGTCTAAAGTACGTTTAAGATTTTTCAAAGTTGTGTACAGTACTGTTTATCTCCGATTAATTTGCCCTAAGTTTTCTTAATCCTGTAGCCCTCCAAAACAAAATGAAATACACACTGTTCATGATTACGAAAGTAGTTTATTAACAGTTTTAATATACATTTTAAACTACAGAAACTAGATAAAAAGTGCCACCACCACTCATTTAGTTATATCGGTAATATGTTATAATAATTAATCAAGACACTCGTTACTTTTCCATTTACCTACTAGGCTTACTCTATGATAAGGAACATCGATGCTTCAATCGGGCTCATCGGATCCAGTTTGTTGCCGCAGCAGTTCCTCCTGGCTCTTGTGGTGTAGGAGGGGGAGTAGCCAGTCATCCTATCAATCCTCGCCTGACCAGACTCATGACCGTGCTATCATTTTTCTCTTTGTCAACTGATACCCTTCAACGAATCTACTCCACTGTGATTCAGTCTTGGCTGGAAGAATTTCCGGGGTATTCCTTAACATATCATAAAGTATTGGCTCAGGTAAGTGTTTGCTAAGCGTTTCACAATGACCCAATACTTAAGCAAATTTTGGAAGGCTGAACATCCACGAATTAGAGGTAATATAACTGCCTTAGTAGTTTGGATCAAATGTCTAAATGTACTAGATTCGTAATATACAACAATACGCACAAAAACATATTACTGATCAAACGAGAAATATCGATTTTTCCAGTCGCCTTTTTCGTTAAAAGGAATTTGGGACTCTTGCCAAATTGCCCGGTTTTAAAACAGATATTGGAACGCTAAAACTACGCGCTGCCCAGTTTACTTGATAATAAGACATAGATGTTTACATATAATACGTTACTCGCAAAACATTTTGGACGCTTTATTTTGAACGGTTAATTTTCAAACGATTGGTGAAACATACTAAAGATTAGAATTAGCAACAAACAACATAAAGATTTAAACAAAAGTGGTGAATGTAGTAAGTATATTGTACTTTTAAGGTGTATAAATTTATAACGAATCGAAAAAAGAACACAACAACAACGAACTAGCCTTAGCTTGACAATATATTTCAGGCAAACAGCCCAGCATCGTCACTACAATGCAGCACGCTGAGCTGACAGTAAAGCTTTAAGTTGTTTTGATCTACACAAAATCTTCAAAGGGGTCTTCTGGTTCAAGTTCCTTGTTAATAGCTTCGACAATTGTTTCCATCTCAAAGCCCTTCCTTTTCATATCTGGCTTGTTTCGGATATGGTCATGCAAACCAGCCAGCGTGAATTGGCTTCATTACAGACAACTTGGTACTGCCTGATATCTAGACGTCAACGCATTCGTTCACCTGCCTTGCGATTTCTGTTGCGTACCACTCCTGAAACCTTCCTTTCAAGAATTGATTTGCAGCACCGTTAACTATCAGGTCGAGTGGCTGGAAGTAGTTTGTCTTATTGGCTGGGACAAAGACCCTGACACAGTTATTGTTTCTAATTGTGGTGTGGACACGATCAGTCACATTTTAATCGCAACACTTCTATTGTTTCGATGGTTTTCGTCATCAGGTCATCAGTTAACAAAGCTGGTCTCCCACGCTTTCTGAAACCAATCTCACTAACTGGCCCATTTACTGCCTGCTGAGCTTGACTAAAAGCTTTCTTAATATCACTGACTGTTTGTTTAGTAATTCCTAGATATTCTCCCTTGAAGTGGCGTACTGTATGAGTGACTCTATCCCTTACAACGTGTTCACCAACTTCGGATAGATAGATAGATTTCTCCCCAAGCGGCTTTTCAGAAACTATTTACAAGGTAAAATACAAATAATATAAAGTTAAATGTATAAAGTTAAAAACAAGTTAAAAATAAATGTATATTACAAGTTATAACCTCTACTGTTTAAAACTCTCATCAAATAAAAGTTCTCTCATGGTCTTTTTAAATTTATTAAGAGATCCACACTTTTATCGAATCATCTAGATTGTTCAAAATTGTTGTTGCTCTGTAGTTGAATGTTCTTTGACCAGTAGCAGTTTTGTAGCAAAGTATTTGAAGGGAGTCGCATTTGCGAGTATGGCGATCGTATATATCGGAGCGTTGGAAAAATTTGTTGGTTAAGTAGGTGGGTGCAAGGTTATTGATACATTTATACATCATTATTGAGTATCTGAGAATCAGTAATTGTCTAACAGGAAACCAGTTAAGTTTATGGATTAGTGGGGTGATATGATCAAATTTCTCGGTATTGGTTACTATTTTTATATACTGGAGCTTGCTTATAAATTATTTCTCACGGACGTGTTTGCAAAACGGTAAAGCAGTACATAATTTTGCTAAAAACCAAGGTTGAGATAATCAACATAAGAGTGTTGGGATCAAAACTGTCTTTGACTCTAATAATTTGACATAACCTAGAAAAACAGGAGGGCACTAGTTTAGAGATTTGGTTGTCATATGTTAGGTGTGAATCTAACATAACACCCAAGGCTATGGCACAAACAGAGGGCTTGAGTGACTTTCCAATGAACTTCACTTCTGGGGTTAAAGTAAGTTTGCTCAACAATTGTCTGGCACCGAAGAGTAGGAACTTGGTCTTGTCGGGATTGATTAATAAATTGTTCGCACAACACCATGAAGCTACATTGTGGAGATCTTGTTCAATCTTTCTAATGGTGGAATCGAAATCTGACTGGAGAAACGGAAGGTATAATTTCGAGTCATCAACATATGACTCAAGTCTACACGTGTGAGCTGTATGGGGTAGGTCGTTCAGAATAAGAGTGGTGAAAGGATCGCTCCATGGGGATCTCGATATTAAGTAATTGGAAGGGATTCTTACAGAGTTGCATTAATTCTGACACGTTGTGTTCGGCCAGAAAGGTAGCTTTCAAACCACTTGACTGTAGCTTGCGAAGCACCTACTTTGGTTAGTTAGCTGAGCAGTTTGGAGTGGTCGACGCTGTCGAAAGCCTTAGAGAGATCCAGTAAAACGAGTGCAGTGATTTTTTTCTACTATCCATGGCCTCCGAGATGGTGCCCGTTGTTAGAATATTCAGTGTCTCAGTAGAATGATATTTCTTGTTACCGCTCTGGTGTGACGCAAGACGATTTTTATGTTGGAGAGGCATTGAATTGCTCTAGCACAATCTTTTCAATGATCGTTGATGCAACGGGCAGAAGTGATAGTGGGCGGTTGTTTGACGCCTGTTCATGATCTCCTTCTGTAAGGCTAGGTATGACCTCAGCTTCTTTCCACGCACTGGGGAAGGTGTTAGTCGCAATAGAGCAATTAATGATTATTATGCAAGGACTCACTTTATCTGGTCCAGGGGACTTGTTTTATGGCAAAGACAATATGATCCTACACTCGGTTTCGGATGACACTGGCTTAAGATAAAATTGTTTGTTCGGTGGCACAGTAGAAGTAGCAGGCGGGGAATCAGGAAGCGTAATATTGCTATCCTCAGCTAGGCGGCGTGAAACATCGCCGGCCTTCTCGCCACCGGTGGAGAAAAATTGATTAAATTCGTTTGCCACTAATTTTCGGTCTTTGGTGTAAGTTTGATTTTCCTGTTCTTTTGATGGAATTACTCGGTTATTGATCTTCCATATGAGCTAGGATTGTTGTTGTGCTGTAATAGCTCCTCAGTGGTATATTTTTTCTCAGCTTCCGTAATTGCTCTTTTAACCATGTTACGGGCGTCTTTGAAGATATTCCAATCTAATGCATCACGTAATTGCAGAAATTTGCGGTGTAGTTGGTCTCTGGAATGCTTGAGATTTCTTATATCCTGATTGACAAAGGGGCAAGATCTGCTGCGTATTTTAATATTTTGTATTGGAGCGTGTGCATCTAGAACAGTCTGAAGGACACAATTGAAGTTGTCTAGCTTGTCAATAAGTTAATAAGTGGTCAGCTTTGCTAGCTAACTCCGCAGCAAAAGAGCTAGCAGAATAGTTCGGCCCTTTACTCTGCTGCTTTGCACCTTTGTTGTCGAGTACCTGTTTTGTTACTTCTTCAGTTTCTTTTGAACTGAGATTCGCGACGCTCACTTCTGCATCGTATTTAGCTGATGCCGATTGCAAAGCTTGTGAAGATGTTTTGGGAACATTTTGAAAATAATTTAGAATAGACATATTTTCATATTATAGTTATAGAACGATTTGAAAGAGAACAAAGCAAGTTTCAGTACGCCCAATTTGATGAATGGTGCAATAAAGCAGACATGCGCAAGGTGCACGTGGCTAAAAGAGTTCAAACCAAGGTTCAAATGCCGCGCTTTCACATGTCGCAATCAGCAAAATATATTCAAAAGAGACAACATTAATTCTTTTCTGTACCAGGCATAATAAAAAAATTGTCAACGTGAACTAGACACTACAGTGATCAAAGGAAATTATATTAACGCGCCTTGTTGCTAGCCGCGGTTGGCACGTTTATTGTAAAATTGTATGGCATATTCCAAAGAAAGGGCAAAAATTGTTTGCGAAGTGGAAAGAAGACGAGGAGGCTTTCCTTGTTGATGAGTACTCCGTGGCGTGGATAGTGAAGAGAGACTTAAAGCAGATGTCGTTGGCCATGTGCCACAAGAAATTTCGCGTTTCGTCTATTTTTTTGTCAGGTATCGTTGATGCGACAGTTGAAATGGAAAAGTATAGACAATCACCAATCGCGAAGGGAGGCCTGGAGATAATGCTTAAAGCTACTTTTAGAATTGAGGAAAGCAAAAGACCTATTCTTCTTCGCCTAAAGGAACTCATTGACAAGAACTACGAGCTTAATTTAGACCAACTGCAAATGCCGCCATTTAAAGACCTAGACCAAGCTGTGCTTGATACTGAAGGGGGACTAGATAATTTTAATATGGAAGAGGACATTGTATAAGTCGATGATGATTGACAATTATTTATAGCTTTTGCTTTCCCTTTTATTGCACATTTTGACGTGGTTACAAGCTATTATATATTCCTTTAAATTTTTGTACATTTATACACACTGATGATGGCATAAGTTACGACCAAACATGTTTGGAAATAAAACTTCAAGAATTAAAGATTCGGAAAGTAAAGATTGACAATGAACTACACTAGGAATCCTGTGCTGTATACTGTTTCAGTACATTTATTAGAATATTCATCAGCGAAATGTTTTGTATTTGATTTCAAGCTATATCATACCTACCTAAGTTATGTAGTTACCCGAGAGAGAATAAATAAAGTTAACACTGTGCGGTAAAATTATCGGACGCTTAAAATTTGCGGACGGTTTTATTTCCAGACGCATTTTTGTCCGAAATTAAACTCGTTCGAATTTTTTTGCGAGAAATGTAAATAAAATTTTGGTTTGGGCTTAGCATTTCCATCCATATATGTTTTGCCACTTGAGAATATTAAGATTTGCATTAGTTGTTGTTTTCACCTCTTAAATGTTGATTACTGTGCCTAAATTCGAAGACAAATTTTTCCATAATCAACATGCAAACTTGTGATTATCTTCGGCATCTTTTCTGTTTGGAGATCAGTTTGTGACATTTTGACAAAAAATGGATTTTGCAGTTTTTACCATCTGTTTTGGATCAGTTGCAATTCCGTTTTAACAAAAAGTTTCAGCATCATTATCTTAATCACTATTGAATTTTTAGGCCCTTGTTATACTCGGAATTTATTTTCTTCACGTCCGTGTTATCTGTAGACGTTTCCATGCATGTTGAGAAGTCTTCGCGAACTAGATTCTAGAATGTACAGTACAGTACTCTTTAATTCTGCGCAACTGTAACTGTAAATTGTTAATATTCCTGATAATATTTGAAATTTCAACACTGTTAAAGTATTTCCTTAAGTAGGTTGATTTTAGTATCTGTTGTTTAGCAACTGTAAGCATAGTTTGTTTAGATCTGATGATACAAAAAAAAACCTTTTCATTTTGCAACTTGCTCTTACATCAATCTTTTTTGTTGAGTTGTCTTTATAGTATAAAGTATTCAATTTTCATTTTGCCCTTTGTTAAAGGCGATGGCAGCGTCGATGATCAAACTTCATAACCTGGTTTGTGATGAACTACGTCCCAGTCCGCTTTATCCTCATTTCATCTTCACCCAACATGATTTGGCTCGTGTGGTACAAGGAATGAGTCTGTTCACAGGCAAGTCACGTGGGCGGCCCCGCCCTAGAGCTAGAAGGCGTGCTGATGGCTTTGACCGAAGAGAGCAGGCAGGCAAAGAATGTGGTAAAGTAGCAACAAGTAAAAGTCTACCACACGTACATCCTAGAAACACAAATGCCAAGCAAGGCTCTAAAAGTCGGAGGTAATGTTTGTTTGAATGCCATTGTTTTTCTCCATTGAAGGTGCTGGAATAGTTGCTCTGTTTTTAAACCGTACTAATTACTTTCCTTTACTGGCTTGACAAAAAAATACTTTGTATTAAATACATCTGCCCAAAATTGTTTTGATAATTATTAATTAGTTATAATTATTAATAATAATTGATAGTAATATTTCAGTATTTTAAAAAAAGTAATTTTGATGATGACGGAAATTCAAATGCAGAAATGTAATTGTATTATTCAAGATTTGCGTAAAAGTTTTTGAAAGGGGCAACCTTTGGTGTTTGATGTTCTATTTCAGTGATTATAAAGTTTGTATCACATGACTATCTTAATTCACGTGTTATTCGTGCATTCTAATGTGTAAGTAGAACTAATTTTATAGCTCTTCTTCTGATAGCTTTTGAGGTTGAAAAATAAATATGTATGCTAAAGTGTTTATTCAAATTCAGTCATCAAAGGAATACATCTTTTAATTGCAGTTGGCCAGCTTTCAACAAACGAGAATCTGAGTGTGGCAGGTTAAAAAACCCTGCAACTATCTCACCTTTGATTCGCTCTTTGGTCCGGTTGTGGTGTCACGAGAATACCAGAGTTATTGGAGACCGCTTGCTGACAGAAGAACAGAGGTTTTGGTTTGCGAGTGTTCTACATGAGCAAGTGGAAGAACACTTCTGTAAGAACAACTATGAACAACAAGATGTTGACGAGGACAAGACCCCAGAAAATGCTAAGGCAGTTGAAGGTATAAACATGACAGTAGTGAAACTGGAGGCTTTAGAAGTTGAAAGCTATTGTAATGAGTGTGCGTGGAGTTAGTTTTAATATTTCCAAACAACTGAAAGGTTTGAAAGAAAAAGTTATCAGCGGGATTCCGTTCCATCACCGTTAAGTTGCTGTGCATGTAGATGTAGTGTTCTCTCATCCCGTGTTAATTGGCTGTTAAGATTTCTGCAATTACGTTTGTCCGTTTGCTCGGAACCCATCCACCAGAATATTACACGGTGGCGCGAACATAAGAAGTTTATCTTCGAGTGGTAAAAATATTTCTTAAGTGAGTGCAGCGAACGAGTGAATTCTTTTTCTCCACGAGAAGATGAATTACATATGTTAAAGCCAAGGTGTAATTTTCTTTTTATAACATAGCTGTAACTGTTTCGAAAATAGAAAAGCTAGACGAAAAAGACTGGAAAAACAAAGGAAGGAAGTCAGCGATATCTTCGTCCGGGATGTACTTTCATATGAAGTCTACAAGTGGTGTATTTTTACAGTACAAAACTCATAGCTATGTAATAAAATATCTATGTGATCAGACATAGCTAATACTATGCTGAACATTTAGGTTCATAAGCAAAATGGGTTCATCAGTAGGATGTCTAAATTGTTTGCAGTTCTACATTTGGTTTCAGTTTTATTAAATCTTTTATAACTTCTCAAAAGAAAGTAATCTTTTCCTTGTGGCAGCTTTATCTACCACCCAAATATTTTGCTTTACGGAAGCTCTTTTATAAAAAATCTCTAAGATAGGTAATCGTGGTGGTCACCAATAATATTATGTAGATCTTATTGCATAGAAATATTTGTTATTAGTTTATATTTTTTAATTTTATTTATATTTAAATCAACCTAGGTTATTTTTCTGTCATTGCCCTCCTATACCTAATTATTCCTAACCCCCAACTTCACTAACCCACCATATAACCTCACTGTTACCTTTTTTTCTTTCTTTTTCTTTTTTTTTTGTTTGGTACTCACAAGAATTTGAACTCTCAACTTCTGGATCTCAAGTCTTCTTTCTTATCCAGTTTACCACGCAAGCAGTTGTTGCAATTCAACCAATAATTCTCGAACTTATAACTTATATGTCCCAATCTCACCACTATAATGTCAATAGTTTAGTCATTAAAAATAAACTAAGTTTTACAAAATCTTAAAAATAAACTAGGTTTGAAAAAAACTAAACTAGATTTTAAAAAATTACCGAGTTAAATATAATAAACTAGGCTTAAAAACTAAAATAGATTTAGAAAAAAGGCAGTCGAGAACTGCATGTGGCTACTGCTGTAATTATTTAGAACGTTGTTGTGAAACAAAATTGTAAAATAACATCATGCATGGATCTAAAAGAGAGCTTGATGGAATAACAAGCATATGAGAATGTCAGGTAATCCACAAGCTCTTCAACCCTTGAAAGAACTTGCAACTCCACAGATAAACCTGTGTATATGAAAGGCGATTTTAGTTATATTTTCTTTTTCTTCATTTTACTACAGTATATTAAAAAAGCTTTAAAGTTGTGAAAATGAAATTATTATCTTACACTTTTTACAACATCCCACTGAGTATTGGGAACTTTTGTTTATAAGTATATTTATATTTCAAAACAAATTAAGGGTCTTACTCTAAAAATTTCCAAGGTCTTTCATAATCTTGGCGTAAATGGTAAAGTAAACAAGATTTGCGAGGAGACTTGTAAATTAATAGCGGGCGACTAATTTTAAAAGTGGAAGTCATTCGTCAAGTTAACAATTCTACATTTCTAAAAAAATATTCTAGTTTTAAATTATTTGTAATGAGTTTAAGTATTTTAGTGAATAAAAAAAGTATGTATCAAAATTTGTAGCTACTACAACGCCTTGTAAAATCAACCCCACTGACATGTGAAAAGTCTAGTTCGCACGGGAACTGACAAACCTTGATTACCAAGATTATAATTTACAGATGTCGTGTAACGTTATTCGAAAAAAGTAGTTTATTTAAGAATCAAAGTTTAAAATTTATTATTTTTAAACTTTCAAACAGATTTCCCGCTGATCGGTACTTTGGTAGACATTTTGAAAATAGAACATCGTGACGAAGGACAGTAGTTTTAAAGCTACACAAAAACAAACAAACCATCAACGCCAACGGTCTACAATTAAAAGAGATTATTCGCTCCCTAAAAGGACTTCCACCCAGAGGAAGAAATGAATATTGATGAATATTGAAATTTGTACATGTCACCTGGCTTAGATCTTTAGCTGCATATATAAGCACTCGTTTCCACTTCCTGGAATTTATATTCACGAGTAATCGCCACCGAGATTATACAAACCCCTGAATACTTTATATTTATCAAAAAGCCTCAAAAAAAACAGCTGTGCCTGTTGGTTGAATCAAATGATACAAGTTTATTTCCTAAAAGGAACGCAAAAATTCTTTTTTCAGACCTTTTCAAACGACGCAATCGTGAAGCAGGCGAATAGAGTAAAACGACGCAATTGTGAAGCAGGCGAATAGAGTAAGTCGGAGATTTTCGTATCGAACCGTTTTGAACCAATTGTCGTCATGTATGACCGACTGACGATATTAGGGAAGAAAAAAGAACCGACATCTGGTCCAAATCGGCAGGAGTTCGCATTCTATTGTTACATTCACTCAACACGATAGCAAAGTGGCTTCGCCTCCATATGGAGGCAGTAGCCACAAAAAATAAACTAGGTTAAAACAAAACAATCTAAAACTAAAATTGACCTATAACATATGCACTCCTATCATCTTCTGATGCGAATAAAAAAGCGCATAAGCTCGCATTAAAAGCAAGTTATTTAACGTGACCCTTGTAGTATGTTGGTCATATGGCTTACTACTGGCTAAGGATGCTTTGATGTTAATAAATTAATAGTTTAGAAAACATGTTCTTGTTTATACCTTCTCATTGTCTCCAATTAGATGCAGAAAGGAATGCACTTGGTATAGCCCCAGGTATGCTGGCCCCACCCCCGACTGCTAATTGTCAGGTCAGAGAATCAACCTCTCTCGTAACGCGGGATGATACGCTATCTCAGGATACCATTACTTCATTGGCTGAAGAGAGACCTAGTTCATCTACAAGTGGAGTAAGTTTAGACAGCGTACAATCTACTAAAGAAGCAGGAACCGTTTCGGTTGCAACTGAAATCATCCAAGAGGAAACTGCTGTCAAAGGTGAAATTCCCGAAACTAAGGAGATACAGCAAAAAGAAAACCAAGGCGATCCAAGTGGCGAAACTGAAGCAGATCTTGATACAGTAAACTATTTCAAGAACGATTTTTCCCAAATGGCTGGAATAAAAGTAAAATTTGACGATATTGATGATGAGGGAGTAAAGAATCACAGTGCTCCACTGATCACTTTTGAGCAACTGTCTCTGCCGGGAGAAGATCTCACGGAACTGATATTTTGCAAACATTTTAACCCTTCAGTCTCAGGCGCTACTAGTAGCGCTAATGAAGCGGCCAGTCGCACATACGTGGAATGTTCCGATGGAGTGTTAGAACAAGGTGTAGAGCAGGCATTAATTTCGTATAATATCCAGGCAGTGTCTTCGTTAAAGAAACGAATTAACTTTGTTGCCTTTCGGGAGGCATTGCACCACGCAGCTCGCCTTAGTCGTGCACTGGTAAGTTTTTTGCCTTCTCGCTATCCTTGCTTGTAAAGTTTGATTTAGATTAACAGCTCATGCAATATAACGTATAGGATAATCTGACGTAAAAAACATAACTATTTTATTATTTATAAGTCTGAGAAAAGATGTGTTTCACATTTTTTACTATTTCTATTGGAGTGAATCTTGAAATTAAAGCATGACTAAAATAATTTTGAAATAATTATTGTGACATTCATAAGAGAGTATGATATATATTAAAGATAATTATTGTTACATCTTGATTTCTAATTTGGGCTCTTACCTTTGCTTCAGTCTGCTTTTACTACGAAACAAAACTTAACATTTTTACTTTTTGATATTATTGTTAGGCAACAAGTGGAGGGCATGCACTGCTTCTTTCTGTCGGTGGATATGGACGTAGAACACTCACACAGTTGGCAGCGTATGCAGCAGGTTGCAGGGTAAGTAGACGTGTTTAAGGGACAATTTAGGGCTTTTACTTCGTATAGAGGACATTGTTTTTTGAACCAATAAAAGGAAACATTTAATAAACATGGACGGACGGACGTGGTTGGCGCAGTTGGTAAGATCTCTGCTTTCCAACCACAAGGTCCCGAGTTCGATCCCCGGCACTATGCCGAGATTTGAATCTTTGTGTGTCCTTCTTTTCCGCCTAAGCCAACTCAGCTTTCCATCCTCCCGGGGTAGGTCA
>JAOTRI020093214.1:0-15287 GCA_028564885.2 Zoanthus sanctaehelenae | reverse complement strand
GGTGGGGAGTGAGTGGGTTAAGTAGGAGGAATATGAGGAAGGAATGTTCTAATCAGTTCTTCGACACTCTCAAATTTAACAAATTAAAATAAAAACCTTTTTTAAGAATGCTCAAAAACCTGTTAAACAAACATTAAACAGGATTTAAAAAGTTTAAACTAATTTGAAAAATTTAAACTAACTTAAAAAATTAAAACTGGTTTGAACATTTCAATCTGAAGTGCAAACTTAAGTGAAACCACAACATAAAAAAAAATTATATACTACAGAGTTGAAGCTCAGCTTTGAGTGAATCTCATAATACTGACCTGTTACAAGCACTGTTTCTCCACTTTTTAACTCTGCAACCTTAAAAAATAGACTTGCTATGGTTACGTTGTTCTAACAGATCAAACCTAATATTTTATGAATCCAATATTATAAACCATTTAATGCTTGTTACATTAATTTTGTTTACCTTTGGTTGATACTCATGTGACCAATTTTTATGTTAGAATGGGAAACACGTCTTGAAAACTGCATGCCTATCTACACTGTATACTTCTCCCATGGATGTAGACATAGAGTCAATAAGGATCAATTTTGGTTTATCAGAAACTGATCTTGTATTTCCCCCATGGGATGTGGTTAGATTCAAGTTGGATCAATCCTGACTTCCAGAAAACTACCCACTCACTCTTCTCTTGGGTTACAGTTAGAATCATAGTGCATTGATTTCAGTTTCCACAAAAGTACCCACCTACTGCACACTTGCCTTGTGACAGGGTTATTAATAACAATGCTGGATTTATCAAAGTTTCTGTGAAGCTAGGAACCACCCACCCTTTCTTGGGTTGAAGTTAGAATCAAGTTGGATTAATTGTGGTTGACACAATTTACCCACCTACAGTGTACACTTCCCTTGGGGGCAAATCAAATGTAGTTCCTATATTACACACTACAGCATTCACCAACCAATTCCTTGGATAAAAGTTAGAATCAATGTGAATCAAACCTTATTTTCAGATATTCAGTATCCATAGGTCTATACCCTTTTCTGAGATTTGGCTTAGAACAATGTGGATTATTCCTAATTCTATATCTGTTGGCTTTTAAAAAATAAATGTTTAACAAAAATTTTAGGTTTATTAAAACTATAAAATAAGCTTGAGGAAGAAGAAAATAGTTAGAGATGACATTTGGTAACAATAACTTTTGTAACTAGAAATTATTAATTGAAAATATTTTGTTCTCATTCAGCCAATTATCCTGACCCATTTTACACATCATCATCATCAATCCAGTTTTGATCCAGCTTTATCCGGCCCGTAAATAAGGGTGGCTGGATTTACCCCACTCTACCAGCAATCTCTCCCACTCCCACTCTCCATTTTGTTCAATTCACTGCATCATCTTTCTTCAAACCAACACTTCTACTCTCCTTCTCCACCAGCAATCTCCATGTCTTCCTCGGTCGTCCTCGCTTCCTTTTTCCCTTCACTTCAAACTCCAATGCCACACACACTGACAAATTTCTATTACTGACACTCACCTTATCCAGGCAAATAGCAGCTGTCATTCCACTAACAAGCAGTGAAACATAGCCAGGATCAAGACTTGGGATTGAATTGACATGCCTTGGTGCCACTAGCTAATTCAGAAAATGAAGATGACTTTTAAACCTCTGACATATATACACATATACTATATTTAAAAATTAACAATTTCATCAAGATGATTAATCTTGAAACAATCAGATTAATTAGATTAACTAATACTTCAGCAGTTCAATTCTTTGAAGAACAGGTGATAAATACAATTTACTGTAAATCACGCACTCTTGTTTGATGTATTTGAGTGGCACAATTTCAAATCTATCTTTTCTTCAAATGTTCCATTCTCCTATTAACATTGAACACACATCCTGCATTCTGATTGGCTATTTTTTGTCTAATTGTGACAGTCTAATAGTCAAAACCCTCTACCGAGCCCTGTTTTCCTGTAATATCAGAGGAATTCATTGACAATTAAAAAGTGTAAAGGGTAAAGAGAGTGGCTTGCTAATCACTCTTTCTAGCAGCCAGAAAATAAATTGCCAAGGATACAGCTCAACAAGGATGAATGGAACGATCTAAGGTTCAAAAACGCAAACCATATGACTTCGATGCACCATATTTAGATTTTATATGCTCAGTTTCAATTTTGATGTAAAAGGAAAAGAAAATTATTATAATTATATTTTAAATGATAATTAATAAATAATTATTATTTTATGTTTTTTAAAGATACCTGATATTCTGAAAATGCTCCAAACTTCATGAATGCCACAGCTTGTCCAACATTGTATTGTTGTTTGTAGGACTCTCCCACAGAAACTACTTCACCAACACTCTGAAAGGAAACATACAGTAATAAGTACACATTACTTATTACATTATCAGATCAATAAATAGACTTAGGAAATAAGAGTTATCCTTCATTAATATAAAGTTAAAGTCAGGTATTTTCTTTCTGTACATGTACTATTCTAAAAGTAGCCCTGTACCTGCATGCACCTGTCTAGAAAATTTATGATCACCAACACCTTAGTGCATATGACACATTTTTAGAGCTAGGATTAATGTTTGGGTTATTGTAGGTTTTAGCTTATTTTTTTGAGGTTTGGGTCTAAAGCAGGGTCCTCAGTAGAAACCGCCAACCGGCGAACTCTGCTGTCTGTCAAGATGAAGGTAGCTGCCTTATATGCTGGCAATGTTTAGCAGCAAGGCAAGGTTTAGCTGGCGAGGTTTAGCTGCCTGTAATTACTTCTTGGTTCTTGGTCGTCTGATCAAAAAACTTCTGAGAACCTTGCTAAAGTCTCCAGTCTGCATTCTTTACAATGGTCGGGCTTAGGAATAGCAGTTGCTATTGTTTGCTCTATGTCTTAAGTAATTCAATGGTGTAAGCTCTCATTTGTGTAAATTTGTGATTGCATTTATGTAACACGTTAGTGCTCAACCAAAATAGCATAACCCCCCCAAAACCCCATAATGTCGCCTTTGTTTTAACTTGTCTAGAATAATCATTAATTATAAAAATTAATTATGGTAAACCATGGCAGGTGGAAACATAATTGGTTAAAACAGTAGTTGAAAATCTGTGGCCTATTTTGTTTTAATCTTTTTATTAAAAGCAAGATTCTTGTTATTTATATGTCAAAGAGTGTATAAATTATGTATCCCATTCTCTATAACTGTACCTCAAATCCTATATCAAAAGGTGGTGCCTGATTTACACTGTATCTTCCTGCTGAGAAGTTAACATCTGATGCATTCACACCAACAAACCTGGAAAGTGAATTCAAGCAAATTACAAGAAATTTATTAAAACATACCAGTAGTATTTTTTTTTGTCATACTGTTGGTAGCTCTTGTATGTATGGTTATCTTGGTTAGTACACCAGGTTCCAATCTACAGTGAAAGATGTTAAAGGTACAATTTGTACTGTAAATCCCAATGCTTGTCATTTAAAGACCTTAAGTTTTGTAAGTTAGTCCTTGTAACTGTTGGTTTTACTCCAACAAACACCAGAAAGTGTTTCTTTAGAAACATCGACACAGCTTACAGTAGTTTACTGCTAGTTAGTTTTCTTGTATTTTCAACTTATTTCTCAATGTTTGGAACGGTAATGAAACACTGTTTATGAAGCTTAATATTATTACTTCTAATTCTACTGGGTGGTCAACGGAACCAGGCCCGTAGGGTGGGGGGTGCGATGGGTGCGCTCGCACCCCCCCCCCCGTCCCTGCAGACTGCTGAGGTCCACTTTTTTGTTAAAAAAATAAATAGTAAAAAAAAAATAGTGTTGTTCTGTTTGTTCTGTTCTAATTCACTGATTGCATAGTAAAAATTAAACAGATAAACCAAAAAAAATTCCATGTTTGATCAGTAGCCCGGGACGGAGATTTTAACAATATTTAGACAATAGATGACGATTTCAATTTTTATTTCGGCCATGTCTAGACATTGTAAAATACATACGTAAAGCATTCTCTTTGCCAAAAAAAATCAATTTTGAAGTTCAAAATTTGACAAATATCCACGTTTTTAGGTTCGCTTTTAGCGACCTATATTGCTATCATACTGACCTTCAAAATGCACGAAATGCAGTCTCAGACAACTTAATTTTCAAAATTTCCCAGGGGGCATGCCCCCGGACCCCCTAGTAACGAGTGCCAGTTGGTCCGTATAATCAACTGATCGCACCCACCCGTAAAAAATCCTGGCTACGGGCCTGGGAACTTAATTATCCCTAATTTTCATAGTGTTTAGAGGTTCAGAATCTCCGACTCTAGGTTAGTTCACTAATCAACTGTACTTAGTAACATCAAACAGATGCTAACTGGTACTCATTTTCCAAATCTTAACTCAAAATGATCATTGATGATTCAAACCTCTGTAAAGCAAATAATTATTTGAGACCAGGAACTGGTAGTTACAAAGTAAAGATTTTAGCAAATGTGTCAATCAGTGCTGGTTTACATTTTGTTGCATCTTAGTCGCATCAAAATTTTCCCATACAATTATATTGCAAGTCATAATTGAGTCATAATTTCAACAACAAAAACATCTGGAAAATCATTTACCTACCTTGCGTTCACTTTGTGTCTGTTTTTTATTATGATTATTGGGGGTGCATGGATCAGAGGTGCTTTTGTAATAATTGCTCATAAATTACTCTCTAAACTCCCTCACCTTACAACACAAATCTCTGATTGCCCTCCAAAGTTACAAACACAAATGAACTCAACGTATAAAGTGAGTTTCATTTCCAAACGTTTTGCTGCTGAAATTTAAACTTAATTTTATAAGACATTGTATGAGAATACTAATAATAGTTCTTAATAATCAAAGATTAGAAAAGTGTATTTTATATTGCACTTAATTATAATTACAAGTATGATGTACAATTGTACATAGTAACTAACCATAGCAATGTCTTATTTTGACTTAGTTGGGTTTATTTATTAATTTGATAAGAAAAGCTTTTTTAATTAGCTGTTTAGATCTACCTCTGTTGGTTCCGAGATCAACTTGAACAGATTCAACTGAAAAAGATCTTAAATATTCATTTTTAGTGTATTCCCCAAAAACCTGCAGTAACAGCTTTAAAAGCAGTTGTAAAATGAAAAAAAAGAACAATGGCTAAAAAATTTAGTATCATATTATTCACTATTACTTGTTAACAGTATTTTTTTTTCTTTTTCATATTTACTATTAATTAATAATACAGTAATTATACTAAAAAGAAAAATCTTAATAACTGAGTGAGATGTCTATCCAGGAAAGTATTTCCTGAGGTCTTTCACAGTGCCAAATACCGAGGGCAAATATTTTTTGTTGGTCCAATAACTTCCTTGTTCTGTATGGGAAGTTCTTTGTCAGATTTTTTCAACCAATCAATTTGCAGGATTTGGTTATTAGCCTTAGAAATTTGGCTTGCCATGTAATAATTAATAATTATTTCAAGAGCACGTGTTGGATATGAGATGGTAAATAGCCAACGAGGAGCGTAACACCGAGTTGGCTATAATCATCTCATATCCAACAAGCGAGAATGGAATAATTGTTTTAGTAAATTTCATGAGTTTTCCGAACTTTTCGATACTTGAAAATAGCAAAAACTATCAATAAACTGAGAAACAAGATTTTTTGTTAGTTTCCCTCTGTGGTCATTCGGTATATGAGCTGATAACCGAGATTGAGTGAACCAATCAGAACGCTAGAAATGCAATATTCGAGGTTGAAAATTTAATAATATAGTGGTTATAAACTAATTTTCGATGCATTTAATATCATAGTCAGTGCATAATGCAAAAAAAAAAAAATTAATTTTGAAAAAATTAAATAGATACAAACGAAAAAAATGATAATTATTTAAAAGTGTGTAAATTTATTACAATTCTGTCTTTTATCAACTTGATTTATAATTAGTAAACTTTGTAGAAACTTCAAATAATCATCAATTAAATATCGGTCAATATCACATATTTCGACCTTTTTATTTAAAATGTTATAACTTTATTCTAAATATTTAGTTACTTCATGATACAATCGTCGCGTGTACAGAATGCTTTTATAACATATAATAATTATTATATTTACGTACAACAGTACTACAACAATTAAGTTACACCGAACTACCTGTTTCGAATCAGCAACTCCTTCGCTGATGGTTCAAGTGCAGGACAATTAACCACTTCTACAGCTTCTCGAAAATTTGTGGACAGCTTTGAAACAACCAGTTTTCTAAAAGTACTCGGAACTTTTCTTGTCGCAGCCATCACAACCTTTTAACAGGAACACAATCTTTGTACACGCACGAGTAAATTGGCAACTACGCTCGTAATTCTTCGGATTTTTCCGAAGGAAAACGATCGACCCATCTGATGTAATTTGCGAAAAAAACCAGTTCCAGGACCGCGCCTGTTTGAAATGTGTTATTGTCACGTGTAGGCGGGAAAAAGTACCATGGCTGATGAGACAAAGCGAAAGATTTACTTCTGTGGAAGTATACGAGGAGGAAGAGATGATGCAGCTTTATACATGCGAATTATTGAGCAGATAAAGAAGTATGGAGCTGTTCTGACGGAGCATGTTGGCAAACACGATATTGAAGAGGACGAATTGGAAACAGGTTAATGACTAATTTTTATATTAATATTCTACAGTACATCAATGCTAAGTACTGTTTTGTGATCAATACGCATGAATATATTAGCTTGAGTTTGTTTTTAATTTTCCTGAACGAGGCGCTAATTTATTGCGGGGGGATAATTTCCGTCCTGGGGTGTACTTATTTATGCATGCAGTTTCATTGTGTATATATTACTGTAGAAGTTAGGGTCTGGGAAAGAGCTTTTTTTTATGATTAAACAATAGTACACCCCAGTACGAAAATTTTACCAAAGCTCCTATCCATATTCCCACTGGGGAGGGATGGGGTTACTGACCACCCAACCAAACTTGACCCTGTTCTAAACAAGAAATGACTTGATTTTGACACCCTATTCTAACTAGAAATGGCTTGCCATATTAAGATATGCTGAGAATTAATTGATGTTGTACTAATCAGAAAATTGAAATCATTTTCTAGGTGATGACAAATGGATTCATGAACGTGATATGAAATGGTTGCTGGAGGCAAATGGTAAAATCTTGGGCATAAAAGTTCTGATTAATCAATATTTGAAATATATGTAATTAGAGAATGAAATTTCAGTATCTAGCATGTTTCGACACAATAATCTATAGAAAATAATGTAATGACAACTTCCCTAAAGGGGCTTATTAGAGTCCGATGATAAAACCTGCCATTTTCCCAGTTAAGATTCCCAACAGGTTGGAGGCAGACCAATTGGTTACTTACAAAGTGCAATAGATTTCACTAAGGGATCACTTAAGACAAAAAAATACAGTGATCAAAGTGACATTTGAACCCCACCCAATAGTAGGCAAACTTTTTGGCCATTTACAAAGCTTGGTGAATTCACCACTGGAATCCAGGCACATTGTGTCCTATATGCATATATGTACGTGCGTACTTGAAGAGACCAGAAAATCTTGAAATTTTTAGTATTTGTTTATTTTTAACATTTTACTTGTTTGCGACCAAGATTTTGTGATACAAATACTGTAGTGTTTGCTTAGCGTAAAGAAATATGCCTTGCTCTTTGCTTGTAAATGATAACTATGCTACAAAAAGTGAAAAACGCTGCAGCATGCCTGCTTGAGGATCCACAACCAAAACAAGTCTTTTTTGCGCCAATTTTGCTCAAAATAAGGGCAAGACGCTTTGTTATTTGTTTGTATTTACACAACTAATTCAAAGAGAATATAAAATGCAATTGTATGGTTTCTAGATCATATCGATATGTACTTGTGTGTACTTGAAAAAGTGACCATGCTTTGCCCCTAGAATCACAGAGAATAAATTAATTATTCATTTGAAAATCTGAGTCAAGGATTTAAACCCAGGTCTCCAGCATATACATGTATATATATATATATATATTATATATTTAATTTATATATATCTTCCATTACTTACAGTATCCTCTCAGTTACAAAACACATTTTGCTAATTATAGCACATATTTTTATCAGGAATACTTTTTAAAGGTTTTTTGAAAATTTAATTTAAGTTTTCCTTTTGAACTACTAGCTTAAAATCACCTTTGTAGGTGGATGTTAGTATAAATTAATATGTTCACTGTGCAAAGAAGGCTTTATTGAAAAATTAGATCGTTGAGTTCTGATCAAATGCTCATCTTCCCCCTCATTGTCCTCATTATCTCTTCATGGCATTTTGGGAGAATTTAGCATTTCATACAAAGTTGCTTACATTGTCTTTGCACTAGAGTCTTTCTCTGTTTGAAAAATATTGCAGAAGTTGTTGCTGAAGTTACACAACCTTCTTTGGGAGTCGGGTATGAAATTGGTCGTGCATACGAGCATGGTAAAAAGATACTCTGTCTTTTCAGACCTGAGTCAGGAAGAAGTAAGTTTATCATTAATTGCCTGTATAGTACATACCTCTGTTTATAAAATAACTAAGATAGTACACATGCTCTGATTGGCATGAGAGTATGTAAACATGGTTGAGTAAGTTATTTTATAAAAGCAATAGAAAACTTTTTTTCCGTGTTTGCATAGCCTGATATAAACACGAGAGGGGCTGGGAGAATTTATATCAGGCTATGCAAACACGGAAAATGTTTTCTATTGCTTAAATATTAACCAAGTGTGAAGTCTAATGTAATTTACAGACCAGCCATTTGTTTTATTCTTGATAAAAATCTTTGATCCATAAGTTATGGTACAGATCAAGCAAACAAGGTTAATCAAGGTGTTTGACTTCCCCTGGATTGGACCTTAATACATTGCAAGTTGTAGCTCTTACCAGATGCTGGCACTCATTTACCTACTCCAGAAGGATGGGAAGCCGAGTATTACACAGTCAAAATTTTTCTATACAGCACAGTCTAAGCCTATATACTGTAAATCCTTTACAAGCCAAGTGGTCCTATGGGGCCGGTTCTTAACAATGGTTTAGTGTTTAGTGTCTAGGGAGTGAATGTTTGACTCCCAACAGAGTGATAGGAGGCCTGTGTAAGAATGGGAAATTGAGTTGTCCTGGGAATAAAAGAAGGTGGCACAAACTTCAGCAAACTGCTGGGGTGGAACTGTAGATTTGTGGTTGGAAAGCAGAAGCTTATTAACTCCCCATTAAATTCGATTTTTTAATCAAATTTCACTCATAAGAATCCTCGTTCACAAATGGAATCCGACTTCACAGTTTTGGGCTTGGTTTGATATCCTTACTGACAGTATAGTCAGTAAGAATATCAAACTGAGCAATCTATCTTGTTCTTAAATTTTGTCAATGTACTTTGAATAAGAAAAACGTTGTCCCTACTCAGTGACACTGGTATGTGGTGTTTAATGTCGCCCAATGGCTGACCTACACATGCCTTGATTTCTTGTTAGAAAGATAATTGATTCATGAAGATGATCTATACATTATCAATGAACTCTTTTAATATTCTTGAAAATAATTTTATGATAGCAAAATGAAATAGATATGTTTATTATTTCCAGCTTTGTCTGCCATGATAAGAGGTTTATCAGATGAGAAGCAAGTGATTGTTAAGGATTATTCCGAAGCTGACCTGCCGATTATCCTTGGGAAATTCTTTCAGAAAGAATGACGGTGCTGTGAATGCAGTTCTAACCATTTTATTCACATGGCCATAGTTAGTATTTTTTTAGCAAGGGTGCATGTCCTCTAAAATCTCAAGAGAGCACTAATGATTTAAGCCTTTCACTCCCAATCAGTTATCAATACTCAACTTCTCCTTACATGACATATACAAAATAAGACATTGTATGAAAGTAATTGACATATAAACAATCGTCTTGAAGATAATATATACGTTATCAATGAACTCTTTTGATATTCTTGAAAATAACGTTTTGATAGCAAAGTGAAATAGATATGTTTATTATTTAATGGAGAGAGAGAGAGAGAGAGCGAGAGTTGGAAAATCGATTTCGTAGTCTGATGGAATAAATACGTCATTATACAGCTGCCGTAAGTTTGCTTTCATTTGTTCGTTTTTAGGACAGCACTTGTGATGTATCTTGGATTTTGTTAAGGATGATTAAATGTTTTACAATAGCGCTTTGTTCTCTGTTGTTTCAGGATTTAATGGAGCCGAAACCAATTGTAGAATTGCACACAATTTGGGCATCCTGCTGATGAACAGTAACTGTTTTGCCTTTTTTTCAGCAGCATTGTAGTTATGTCTGTTCAGATATCTATTTGTTAATTTTCTTCTCTTGTGATCTTGTTTCACTAAATTGATATTCTCTTTATATTATATTCATTACTAGTTTAAGTACTAATAAAAGAAATTGAATTGAAATGTTATTATATCAAACCATGAAATATGATTTAGTTTTTTTAAAAACAGTTGTTCGACATTGAAATAAAAGAATGGATTTCGGAGAGGATAGGTAGAATTGAGTTGGAAAATCGATTTCGTAGTCTGATGGAGTAAATACGTCATTACAGCTGCCGTAAGTTTGTCTCTCATTTGTTCGTTTTTAGGACAGTGCTTGTGAAGTATCGTGGATTTTGTTAAGGGTGATTAAATGTTTTAAAATAGCGCTTTGTTCTCTGTTGTTTCAAACGCAAATACAGAGCTAACTTAAATAGCGCCCTGTTCTCAGTTGTTTCAACCGCAAATACAGTGCTAATTAATAATAGCGCACTGTTCTCAGGTGTTTCAACCGCAAATACGGTGCAAATTTACAATAGCATTTCGTTCCAGCTGTTTCAACCGTAAGTATAGTGCTATTATTTTAAAAAAATGCGTGTGTGCCAGGTGTCGGTTACATCTGCAATCATTTTTGTCGAGAAAAGCTTGGAAGCTTGATCAAAATCAAACGGACACGTACATTTATCCAGCTCGCATTTCACTGACCATGAGGCGAATCATTTTACTGACCGCGGCATTGGTAAACCACTCGGCGGCTTGGCTCTTTCCGAAACCTAGTACTAGTAGTAAGTTTGTCGGGTATTGCTTTGTGTAGAGGACACAGAATTAAACAATGTATGTGATTGGCCGAAATAAGGTTAGGGTGAGCTTTAACCTTTCTTTTGATTGGTTCAAAAATCTGCGTCCTTTACACGAAGTATAAGCCAGCTGTATTTCATTCTGGGCGGACTAAATTCTAAAGTCGTTCCTAACAAGCTAAAAGGCGACTTGATGTAAATTTTGGTTCAAACTTTTTATCTTAACTGCATAAGAAATCTTATAGTTAGAAGTACCTGCTGTTGCATGGAGCTAACCTGGGTTTAGATCGATGAATGTCCCATTCAGGGGACTTTCATCTGTTTAGCACTGCAGAAACTGGAGATAGGAGCCATTTCCATGGCCGGCCACGTGGCTCGTAAAGGACTTTAGCTAGGTACCTCATGATGTGCGAGATCTCAGAAAGTTTTGCAAAGTTTTGATATCAGTACTGTGTAGTATTAAGTTTGTAAATTATACACTGTATAGAAGAAATAATACTTACTGACGTTTAGGACGTTAGTCCGTCGGAGTAGAACGACAGTTTAGTTATAAATATGTAAATTCTGCAACGTATAAAAAAAGAATACTTACTGACCTTTCGGACGTTAGTATAAGCCTACTGCAAGCCCTACTCCGACGAAGGACTAACGTCCAAAACGTCAGTAAGTATTCTTTCTTTTTATACGGTGAATATTTTACATGATTTATTACTAAACTGTCGTTCTACTCCGACGATGAAGGACTAACGTCCAAAACGTCAGTAAGTATTCTTTCTTTTATACGGTGTATAATTTACATATTTATTACTAAATCGTTTCTTTAGAAACACCGACCCAGCTCAAACTAGTTACCGCTAGTTAGTTTTCTCTACCAGTACTGTTGTACCTTAAAACCGTCTTGTAAATAATCCAAAAAGCTTTGCCCTTGAATAGGCTTTAATTTATTCGAGACAACGTTTTTATATTGAGAACATTTTCGAGGTTATAGAGCCTGTATATGCGCCAAGGAAATAACGCGCCTTTTCATTTCGCGTTGTATAAGATGGACAATGCGATTCAACTCCAAGACTTGACAACCAATTGTAAAATATCCAAATAGCGAGTTTTAGCTTGTTTTTACATGGAAAACTGTACAAATACCGTATTTATTGAAAAAAATTAGTATGTTGCCTAAAAATTAACTTGCACCAACATTCTAAACAGTTTGCAGATGAATGTTCCAGCTGTGACGATAGAATGATTTTAAAACCTTTAATTTTTAATTAACAACCGTCTTGTGATGCAGAAGTTCAAAGATGGAACAAATTGTGTACCATGTTAGATATTAAGTCATATACAATCCACACAAACCATTTTTGTGTTTTTGTAAGCATAAAAAAACACTTTCTCTTTAAACAATTTGTTGAAATAGCTGTTTTTGGTTATGATAATGTACATAAAAAGATTTCTCTTTACATTGATTTGATGTAATCAGCTCTCTCGTTTTGATTAAAGCAGAAACAAGACGCTTTAGCGTTCACTGGGCCACCTGTCGTTCCAAGTTTTCTCTTCCACTCACAATAGTACTTTCCTGTACCGTTTTGTACTGAAACACCGGGCATTCCGGCCAAAATCTCTTTTTTTCTCAAACTTACTTCTTTATTGACAAAACGTTTGGAATCTCTCTTTTTGAGCGCCACAAATTGGCAGAAAAGTCTTGTCAACAATTGTTAAGGTCGCGCGCGTCTGGGGCAGATCCAAGATTTTGAAACGGGGAGTCAGAGAACCGGTCCGGCCAATGGGAGTCCGGGACATGCTCCCGCGAGAAATTCCCAAGCTAGTCCTCGGAAATGCGATTTCCATTCGATTTCCAGCGTTTGGAGGGGTGATGATGGACGGTTTAATACCTTGTAGTTTGTTTTTCTTTCCATTTAGACTGTTCGACCGAACCCTTAAGGCCAAACAAAAAAGATTATTAGTATTTACTATTTTGTTATTTTTTGTTATTTTCCAAAAAATAGGTTTATGCCACCCCTTTGCTTCTAACAAAATAGTAGAATACAGCCTCCATTTAATACATCTCAAGAGTTTATATAGTTGATTTCAATATTTACTACCGCCAGTTTTTGTTCTAACTTTCAACCCTAGTGTTTTTTTTTTAATTTGGAAAACCAACTTGCAATATGTAAGTATAATATAGCTATTTTAAATTTCTATTTAGAGTAACACGGGTTTCTATACCAGGAAAATGTCTTGCAAGCACCAAGTTCTAGTCGCTATTTCAAGAATTCAAAATAATGTTGCAAAATTTTATCAAAATCGTTTGTTTCGATTCGCTGCATTCCCTACAATGTAGTCTGTTGTTATGATTATGACGCATCAAGACATCAAATTTGATTTACTGTTTGTATTTTGATTCCTTGCAAAATCGAGGTTTTCACCAAGGATTTTCAGAGTTTCTAAAAGATTTTTAGATACAAAAAAATTATAAATAATAAAAAAAAGGAGCGGGCAGACAAAAAGGAGGCGGGACTGGAAACTAATAATTCTTTTTACTTGGCCTAATGTGGTTTTCTCAACGTCAAGAATACAAAATTACCGAGTCTTTATTTATATGATGTGCACACAATGTTCCTGCAACTGTTTAAGCAATAGACAGATTGACGTTTTTATAACAATCATTTTTAATACCGTTAAACTCTTACAAGTGTTCTATTTTTTATATAAACGATTTAGTGCAAATACATTTTTGATATTTTTATAACTTTGAAGTTGATGTTATGAAATAGATTGTTATTCATCTTGGCAGTTAATAATTATTTAAGTATTTTTCTTTTGTCACACGACAAGTCATAGATAAGTTCGCTACATTTCGACTGCATACTGCTAGTCTTCTTCAGGCGATTGCAATAAACAGTCCATACGTTGCGAACTATGTCTAAGCGATTTGTCGTGAGACAAAAGAAAAAAACTTAAGTTATTGACTTTGAAGTTTAAAAGTAACAGTTATGTTCTTTGAGTAGTTTAATCAGTTGAACAAACGTTGGTATAAAACTGAACAGTTCAGAACTTTAATCGTATAGGTTTAAAAAATGTTTTTAAAATTCAGTATTTAGAAGTTCCGGCAAATTTGGTTTAAAATTACTGTTTGTTTCAATACAGTCTGCTTCAGAAACTTATAATTTTATTCATATTCTTTAGTCCGGCGAGGATGTAGCACAATGGTTGATGGTGGTCAAATCATGAGATTCAAACTAGATTCTATACTAATGAAATTCTTTTGTTTAACTGACAACCATGTGCGCTGAACTGGACCATACGAAACCCACCAATTAGGGACCTGGATTATTCGAGGTTCGTGTAGAATGTTCGCTGTTCGCGGAACCCACGTTAGAGAGGGGTTGGCTTGACGAACTTTTGTCATGGGAGGGGTGGGTGGGTGTGTCGCCCACAGCCTAACCCTATTAAGTACCTATAATACCAAAAAAAAAATCAATACATATACCCGGTTTAGGATTAAAAAAAAAGTTTTCGATGAACACCAGGAAGGTCACAACACATTCCTGGAATATTTCCAGTACTTTTAGAGAAAGTTTACATATTTGATTTTCTCTCATGTCACTGAAAGTTAGCGTTCATATTTTCCTATTTTGATAAAAAATTGTCACATTTTGCTATTAACCAAACAAAGTTTATGGATTTGAGACATAAAGTAATTTTATCATATGATAATAAAATGATGTAATTTTGTATAACTCATCTTTGTAATAGCTAGTTGCTTTATATTTCTACCGATAATCTATAGTGTGAAATGTGTCGTTATTAAATACTGTTTGGAATTAAGCAGTTTAAATATTTCTATATTAAGGAATAAAAATATCATAAATTACCCGCGACTGTTTTAGTGTTCACTTATGACTAGTGCGCATACTTATCATATTTTTAGTCATATTCAGTCCCGTAGGACATTGTTCTGAAGTTTTTGGTGATTCCAGCCTCAAATTGTAGATAATTCTATTTTTATTTCTAGAAGCTCAAAGTGAAGGAAAAACAATAAGAAGACGCTCTGGCTTTCCTGATTTCTAAGTTAAAGTTTTGCAACGTAAAACTGAAATTGTGTTAATAAATAAATAAAATAATAAAGACTTTATTTAGGTGTCAAGTCTTTCTAGCCAGCCAAAGGCCTACTAATTGGGGACACCATCTTTAC
>JAOTRI020093203.1:0-15288 GCA_028564885.2 Zoanthus sanctaehelenae | reverse complement strand
AAATGAACTTTACTTCAAATTAGCGGGGACTTCAAATTATCCGAGTTCGAATTATCCGAGGTAAAATGACTAAAAAAGTGGTGCAAAACCAAGGGAAATGAACTTTACTTCAAATTAGCGGGGACTTCAAATTATCCGAGTTCGAATTATCCGAGGTAAAATGACTAAAAAAAGTGGTGCAAAACCAAGGGAAATGAACTTTACTTCAAATTAGCGGGGACTTCCAATTATCCGAGTTCGAATTATCCGAGGTAAAATGACTAAAAAAGTGGTGCAAAATCAAGGTAAATGAACTTTACTTCAAATTAGCGGGGACTTCAAATTATCCGAGTTCGAATTATCGGGGTTCAATTGTGGTTTTTCAATCTATTAATTGCTCTGCAACATTTATAATATTTCGCATCTTTTTCGTCATATATTTTTTTTTATTAAAAAAAAAGTTAATATGCTGGCAAAAGTCAGTACGCGTGCTGATGATAAACCGGGATTTTTTTAAAGTTGCCTAATCTATCACAGCCGGTACTAAAATATTTGATTTCTCTCAGTTTCTGTTGCACATAATAGCATAGTAACAACACAAATGACGATATGAAAAAATTGTTGGCAATCGAGGCCTGAAGGTGTCTCAGGCAAAAGTGATTTGTAGTGATACATTGCTACTGGTCCGATTGTATTCTTCGAGAAGTCTGAAATTAAAAGTTTTTAGAATTCTTGTCAGTTGTCAATGAGTGTCTCTTTTATCTTCTACCTGAGTAAGATAAACATGACTGATTACAGGCAGCAGGACCCCTGAGTTCTATTACTTACCCGCCAAAACGGCATCGGAATCCGTGACTAGGTTTGTTCGTAATAGACGCAATAGTGAGGCGCTCCTTCAGCTTTTAAAAGGGGCAGCCGCTCTTATTGCGAGAGCAAAACGGAGTACATTAAGACCAATGAAAGCCACCCAATTTGAAATCTGTTTCTGGAGCAAGTATCGTAAGGTTACATTATCGTGGATAATAACAAATACAGGGCAGGGTGCAGAATACTCATTGATCTGGGCACACAACAAAGGAGAAAATTTACGGAAACCTGCCTTCTATTCCAGATACTTTAGTGGATAGAGGTATTCAATTTGCTGGTGCCTGCTTAAGAGCTAAGCCGGTGAGTCATTTCAACTCTTCTGCTATGTTGCCAGAGTAATCGAGAAACGACAAGCCCGCCGGCAAATGCTATATCAGGAGACTCGGTTATCGAAGTTGGTGAATTGATTAAGGCCACGAGAGACCGTGCTGTGTTGTGTGCTGTTGCCCTTATATCCCGGCCTCGGATGCTAAAGGATGATGATGTCATAAATATTTCATTCGCAACAACATCAGTATAACAGCAACTAATGTCAGTAGTATTTACACAATCAAAAATTGTTTATCAATTTCGAAAAAATACCAAACGAATGCAATGTTCGTTAAATAGTATACTGTACTCTTTCTGTACGAACGTCTTTTATTTAAGCTGAGTCTGAATGTTCTTAAACATTTTGGGGATTTAGACTCGAATGTTCATTAAAATGTTATATAATAAGCGATAGATTAGAGATTACATACATTCAGAATGATTATAAACAGATGGACGTTTCAAAAACTTGGTGAACCTACTAATTTCATTCTGGACATAGGTCTTACTTATACAATGACAGTACTTTAGATGTTGAAAATTTATACGCATTAATTGTTGCAGCGGTAATTTATTATAATGTATTAGCAAGAAAGATTACGTATATACTTTAAAAACCAATTTTAAAGCAGTAGTGACTAGATTTAAACAGAACAATTAAAATATTATTGTCTTTTTGGAATTTGAATTATATATTTTAAAACTTATCTTTAAGTATAAATTCAAGCAATTAGTTGTACATATTTAACAATTATTCCAAGAGCGCACGTTTGGATATGAGATGGCAAATAACCAACGAGGAGCGTAGCCAAGTTGGCTATAATCATTTTATATCCAACATGCGCGAATTGAATAATTGTTTTATTAAATTTCATAAGCTTTCCGAACCGTTCGACTACTTGAAAATAGCTTTTAATAAATTGATAAGCAAGATTTTTTGTTAGTTTCCATATATGGTCACTCGGTATATGAGTTCATAACCGAGATTGAGTGAACCAATCAGAACGCTAGAAACGCAATATTCGAGGTTGAAAATGTAATAATTTGTAATATATTACAATTTAGCGGATTCTATAATTATTCATATCCACTATCTGCTCATAAAATTACAGGCAGATATGTCTTCCGTGACCGGTCCTTTCAAAGTTTTCTGATCAACCAAGTTATATGAACCGTATAATGCCCATAAGTATAGGAGTTTGCAACTTCCATGTTCTAGTATCACGGCGTTTTTACGAACCGACTTAATTTTAGTTCAGCTCTCGCGAATTCAAACCAATCACATGCATCCATACTTAATAAATAACGTCACCGTTAATTTGCACGAATTGTCTGATTCCTCTCGGACAGAGCTCCTATTGAAATTTCCCGCTAAAAGCGATCTAAAAATTTATCACTTCATGAAAATGCCGTGACATCGGTCTATCATGGGCGTTTCTCACTCCTACTTATAGGCTCTTGTAAAGGTGCAAATAATGCCAATTCATAGATAGCCTCTTTGATACCCGCGCAGGTATTGTTATGTAATTCTTGATGCTCTCAATTATTATTAAAGTAAATTAGTTTATTTGGATTAATGAACTTGTTGGTTAAGATTCAACTTGTTTGAATAAAGACTATCAGATGAAAACTATTGATTCATGTAGTTTCTTGATTGAAGTGAAATGGATTCAAAAAGGACCGAGAGAATGAAAATGTTAGGAACCGGTCAAGATCATTACTGTGTTAACAGAAAGCTGGTAAGTTGCTAATAGAACACACATCTTGTTGTTTTTAATAGTTAGACCACTATAGGACGATGTGACAACGAGTCAATAGCCCTGGAGGCCAATATAACCCTGGAGACCAATATAGCCGTAGACGGAATCGGCTATTAGAACAATATAGTTGATGTTCGCGGGCGTCAAATATGTTTTGGGTCCGACTCAGGCTCATTTTAGCCTAAGCGCAGCGAGGGTTAAAATGAGCGCTGAGAAGGGCCCAAAACATATTTACGCCCAAGAACATCAACTACATTACTATTATTATAACTTTGGAGAGCATTTGCAAAACGGGGCTCATTACCATTTTGATCCGCCATCATTTCTCCACTACTGGTAAATTGTCACAAATTAGATTATAAGATGCGTATTAGACCGTTTGTAAGTTTATACTAAAATTATCTATGAAGGGATAAGTCCGCTTTTACCACCGTCTTATTAGCCTATTTGGAAAGTTACTAATAAATCTATCGTGCGTCGGGCTTGGGTTCGATTGAGAAGAAAGTTCTGTCTTTGCTGTAACATGTGTAGACGGTTAGACTGTCGCGTCTTCTGGGATAAGGACCTTAAAACGCAGGCCCTCGGAGTCAGTCCTGTCTGCCTGCTGAATTAGTAGGCCTTTCCTCAGCTAAATAAAAGACTTTAAATCTAATAAAAGTCGTTGTTTGTTATTATAAACATTATAATATATTAAAGCTGTTTGAGATTAAAAAAATGAATGAATTTTACACTGTAGAGAAAGAATTTGATGCTGACGTTTCAAACTGGAGTCCTTCCTGGGAGTGAATGTCATTTGACATTCGGTTTCAGTTTTGTACTGTTGCTCTGTTTGCGTAGCAGCAACAAAAGAGCTCGGCTAAGTCTGGTTTTTGGAGTAGAATCTGAGAAATCTTGTTCTTGCTCTTTTTCTCTTCGGAGTCGTGAGTTATGGTCACAAGCAATATTGTGCTAAACTTACCAAACATAAATTGATAAATCATTATGGATAAACAATCCTCGTACTCAATTGGAAATACGGTTTAATTTATTCCTAATTGTACATTTTGAAAATTGATGTTGTTAAGGAATCTCCTGTTGACAATGGAAGGACTGGTAATGTAGGAAGCAGACGAAACTATGGCATACGATACCATGGATACAACAGCATCACAAAATCTGGAAACCAGGGCGAAGGTAACAACATTTTCAGTCGCTCTCTAAACGACGATGTTGAAAATGATAGTTAAGGTAATTTTGAGTTGTGCAATCTCAGCTGTATGTTTAGTGTGTATATAAAAATCTGTTTAATCATGTTCATATTAAAAGGTTTTTGATCTTTAAATTAGCATATAAGTGAATGGATAGGGAATTTATTTTTCCACTTCCAGGCAAATAAGATTTTAAGTACGAGCTCAGTTTCATATGTCTTGAAAGGAGACGTGTTTTATCAGCATACCTAAAATAGGACGTAGATAGCTTATTTTAAACTTCAGGATTTATTTCAACTTCCAAAATCTGGAAGATAAAGATGTTTTAGTCCATGCAATTTTTACGAAAGACGATCTTCCTTGTCTTATGCTTATTTGGGTATCGTGTTTCCCTGTCGTGTAAATGTGGATTTTGAATTTTAGATCTTTATTGCAAATTTAAAGGTGTATTAACTCACAGGATTTTTTGTCATTAACTTAGTTTGCAATGCTGCTGATTCATGTAGTAACATCTTTACTGAACCTTCATTTGTCTCTGACCATCTCCCAATTAGCTAATCATTTATGGCTTTACAAAAACGTCTGTATAAGAAATTATAAACTGAATTCATGTATTTTCTATGTTTTAGTTTGCCCTTCGCTATCAAAGAGAAGAAAATTAGACCGAGACGATATCAACAAATTTTCAACAAAAACCCTTCGTAGAACTCGAACCTATAGAAAACGCAGAAATACTTCAACGTCATCAGATAACAGTTATCGGGGAAACAATATTCAAAAACATTATGTTTCTTCATTTTCTGACTTTAGTTCAGGTAATGATGATGCATATTCAGTTTTCAAATTTAAAACTCTACGCGATCATAAGAGCTATTCTCAGTCTAATTCTCCCGGTAACCAGTCAAACCGAAGCAGTTCAGTGGAAACTGAAAATGAGATACCTTTTGACGAGTATGAAAGAACAAGGCTGTGGATCAAGAACAACTTTCAAGAAGTCGTTACCAAAGGCGAAGAGCATGTGAATAGTAGGGGTGAATCAAAGGGTAGACGGAAAAAAATGAAGGGATGCTCGAAAATGGGGGAGAAAAGGCCAACTTTTAGTGAACGAAAAGAAAGCGTCTTTTCTCGCTCCCGTGAGTGTGCACCTGATGGTGAAAGTAGAGGATGTAGTAGCGATAGTATCAACTCGGATGCAACACCATCCGGTCAGCGCATAGATTACAACTCTTTCGTGTCCCGCAAGAGGTATAGGATGTTCGAGGGAGAAAAATCTTCCCACCGAGCTGTACGAACAAGTAAATCTTCAAGTTCCTACTCAGTAGCTGATGCATCAACATCGGAGTGCTACACCTCTGACGAAACTTGTGATAGCAATTGCAAGTCTGGAACACTGAAAGAAAAGATTTGTAGCACCTCATCATTGACATCAACGTCTCGAGTTAAGCAAAGCTCACAAACAGCTACGAGTAAGGATTTTTAAAATGTTTTAATATTTAACAGTAACTCGCTACTTGCTGGTTGGAAAACAATAGATTTGTTTGGATTAATAGTGCGATTTTTGGGTGAACAGATTGTTTACGTAGCTTACGTATCCTTGACATTTTGGGATAAACTTTCAGTCTAAAGAATTGTAAAATGTTGTCTAGAAAAGCTAATGACATCTTAGACTATTTTTCTAAGGTTTGCATTCGCGTGAGTATTAATCTAGAAACGATCAAAATATTGTGATAAAAATTGTTAGCACTTTTTGTTTTCTTCCAAATGAACAGGATATAATAATGTAATATGCTGCAGTTTCTTAGAAAAATGTTTTGGGGAGAGTCGTTCTATTTATATATATCTAGAATCAAAACCTACTGGACTTTTTGTTGTGTATTGGAGTGGAACACGATCAAACTTCAGAGCTTTACATATCAGTTAAAGAATTAAAAAGGAAAATGCTGTCAATTTAAGATATGATACGTTATCTATTTTAGGAAGTGCAAAAGAGATAAGGCGAAACTTAACACTAATATATATTTTCAGAATCTCGCCACAAAATAGTTATTAACTTGGCATCTCGCAGACTCATTGAAGAGAGTGCAAAGAATACAAAAGAACAAGATCAAGATAGACCTTCAGTTGAGGTGGGTTTACCTTTAAATATCACTCAAGTCTGTCTCCTATATGATCTTATATAGCGTTACTGTGAAAAAATAACTAGCGTTATATGCATAAATTATATACCGTATAAAATGAGAGAAAACGTACTGGCGTTTCGGATGTTATTCTCTTGTCGGAGTAAAAGAGAAAGGAAGAAGTTCTCCGACGAATGATTAACAACCAAAACGTCATTACGTCTTGCTAATTTATTATGTTGACTTGAGGTATTGAAGCCATAAATTTTCAATCAGTGAAAGCTGCGACCGAACTGATTGTTGACATTGTAACTGTGGTCTAAAAACGTTTAATTGAAAAAAAAGTAAATCATAATATTTCACCTATTACTAAAACATCCTCAAGAGGACTTAATTTTCTCTTATTACTTCCATGATTTGAACATTTATCAGTCAATGAATAAATAAATACAACCAACAAAACTTTAAAAGATTAAAATTTCTCACTTTAATTGACATACAATTTTTAGATATAGATACTATGACATATTTTATTTCATAGATATGAGTATTTTACTGTAAAATACTTCATTCGTAGATTTCACATGAAATTACGTCCGGGATACTAGTGTCTAATTCTCCATGTCCTCACTAGTGAAGTTATCATTGACGTCATTCCTTTTTTTCCCTTGTTATTTTAGTGCTTTTTCGAAACGCAAATATTTATGTAATATAAAGAAAATTTCACGTTGGCTGAAACACATGAAGTTTACCCACCCAGTAGGAGTTAGACTCTCCTACGTTTATCATTTCAAAACCTGATCAAAAGTGCCGGGCTCATATAGGATTTGTATTGTTTAGTTTAATTAAAGCGTTAAGAACTATTACTTCAAATAACAAACCGAAGTAGCTGCTATTCAAGGTCCGGTTGTTAAAAAGGTTGATTATCACTAATCCAGGGTTAAATACTTTACCCTTGGTCTTGCTTCCAATATTACAAGGAAAGGTTCTAGCTGTAATCTAGCTGGGATTAATAAGTTTATTTTCCTGGAAAAATCCACACAGTATTCATGAATATTATAACCATTTACCTTTGCCTATAGAAAAAGTTCCTATTTAAATTTTTGCTTAACCTAGGGTTAGACTTTACCAGCCATTGAAGAACTGGACCCTGGTCATTCTCTGTCATGTGCCCAGATCCTGCGTTCCTTTTGACCGGTACCAAGCGAAAGAAAGTCCTTCATATCACAGCTAGTTACAGTAGATCATATATATATAACGTTATGCATATGCGATACCTTAATGTACCATATTATATAAAGATACTACCAAATACGATGACCAGAAGAAGCGCAGGCTCTTGGAACGTGATAGGGTCATTCTTAATTGGCGCTCATTAAAAAAGATTTTGGATCGTATACCTTTTAAGAAAGTGTTTACTCTTTCCTGGTTTTAGGAGAAGCCTATTGCCTTGATTATATAACTTCTTGGCTGTCGATCATACAAAATCCAATGTAACATTTTAATTCGTGGTCATTGTTATATGAATTGTAGAACTAAAGTTACCCTTTTCTTTGTACACGCGTAGTTCTCAACTACAGAGGAGTATGTTTAGGCAGTTTTTTGTGTTTTTCTCACGTAGACGAAAACGGACAAAGAAAGCAAATCTCCATTAAAATGTGAAAAACACTCGCTGGATACGGATTCGGGTAAACCAAAGTCAAAACCCGCCAAATCATCCGATTTCCATGCTATAGGTGATCCTGTTGTTGACGAGTCTACGTGTAACGTTAAGGTTACTAAAGCGCTAGCGGTGGAGAAAACATTTCCTTCTGCAACACCGTATTCTGGTGATCGCCTCGAACGTTGTCGTCCGACTCAAGAACCGAGTACTTATGGTTACAATGTAACTTGGGATGATTGTTGTGAAACAGGAAATGCTTTTACACTCTCTGGAAGAAACCAGAAAACAGAAAACGAAATGTTATACTTAAACAATAAAAATAAAAAAAGCAGCCATCAGACAATAAAGGGAGCTTCGAGAGGCCCCGATCGCGATGGTTTTGTAGATGACAGAACGAACAAAGGTACATTGCTTGTTGGCTTGCACATCGCCAAAGAAGAATCATCAAAAAGTCAAGAATATGTTCTACATAGATCGGATGTAAATAAAAAGCCACAAAATATTACTAATAAAGATGCTTCTGCCGCAGGTTCTTTTTCAGAAATTCCTTTGTTTAGTTCTGTTGGTGAAACTACAACTGAAAGAAATCCCCAAGCAGCTGTTCAGCAATATAATCCACAAATTGCAGATGGCGACAGACCTTACTCACCGAGTTTTCCTACATGTGATGTTGTGTTGTGTCCATCAAGTCACATTGAATCCAACATGGATAGCTGGTTGTATTCACCAAGTTCTCCAACAAATGATAGCAGCTTAGCGTCATCTTCGGGAAGCAATGGTACGAATTCACAACTGTTTGACGATATAAAACGTTTATCGCAGCCTTCCTCGGAGAGACTTCGTGTATCTGTCACTGAGCACGATAGTTCTGTAAGTGCTTTTAGAATGGCCAAAAACTCAACTTCTAAAAGAAATATTATTAAATTATTACCCACAAACGTTATTGGCAAGAACTATAAAGCCGATTTGAGCTTAATACCTACTCCTGAGACTCTGCTAGCAACTGGTGAGATGAATACGACCTTAAACGGTTTTAAGAAAGAAAATTTTTGCCGGCCATGTATACCAGACTCAACTTTACATTCAACATTGAAAGACGACATGTCCTCACCAAGAGAGATTGAGCAAAGAGTCACCAAAGGTCAGTGTAAAGCTTTGTATCTTATAAAGGAAACAAAGTGCAGGTCGCCAAAAGTAAATGGAAATTCTACTAAAATAATTTATGTTACAAACAATAAAAGAAAAGATTTTCGCTGTGGCGCTCATGGTTCAGAACCATCAAAAACTAGTGAAAAGTTTCGGCGGCTATCAGAATTAGACAAGGATTGCACTATTAAACTCCTAAACAATAGTGCAAAATCCGAATGCTCGCTGAAGGTTGACTCCCATCATCATGGACTTAAAAATTTTGAGTGTTCATATAATAAATATGAACAAGATCTAGATTACTTTAAAAGTTCAATTGCTTCTTACGACCATCATGAGGGAAGCTGTCAGAAGAATGATTCAGAAGATAAAGATCTTTATCAAGAGGTAAAATATTGCGTTGACTTCATGCTTGACGTAGTTACTCAAAAAGAAAATGTTTCTTCTGGAGCTCTTCAAACCAGCCAAACCGGAACAGGAGAGATTAGTAGTACAGAAACATTGTTAAAATCCGTAGAACTCGCAAGTGATATGAAGGCGATACAATTCACATCAGAAAAAACAGGCAAAAAAGCAAGTCTGCCGTTGGGGAGGCTTCGTGGCCATGGGTTTAATAGAAATCATGCCAGTGAAAAAGAAATTAATTCCGCAACAAAAGAACAAACAAACAAAGTTGAATCATGTACAACTTCTGTTAGAAATTCTGCACTAGGCAATGATTGCTCCGAGACTTGTTCAAAAGACGTAACGTACCTGTTACGTGGTACAAAGGTTACTTCACCAGCTATTACTAGTTGTTTAAATGAATACTCGCTCTTAGACAGGTGTGGAACTGCGGTAAAGAAATCAAATGCCAATAGAGCGATAAATGGCAATGAAACAGATAATAAAAAAATCTGTGAAAACAGTACGGTAAATGTTGATGGATATGCTGTTAGTACTAGCAAATCCGTCGAGAAAAGTAAACCTAAACAAAGCGCTTTAAGCCGGACCAAAATAGAAGTTAGCAGCCTAGACAATTTTGCCAAGGCTAACAAATATTTCAGTGACGTGTTTGATTTGAAATATAAAGAAGATAGTTGTGTAGGGAATGGTCTAAAAGAAAATATCGCTAGTGAAGAAGCCGCTTATGGTGAGACAGAAATAACCAAACGCAATTGTGCATGTGAGATGAAGATGAAAGATCTTGAAAGGAGAAAACAAGAAATAGAACAGGTTTGTTTCTACTTGTCATTTTCTTTAGGAATAATTTGAAGAATGTGCAATTCTCGTTCGTATTGTTCATCTCTATAAATTGCAACTTCAGTTAAAGTATTGGCTATTTCATAGGCCGGGCGAGGTATAATTCTTGGGTTTCACAAAATCACGCGAGGATATAACACAATAGCAATGGGAAGTCAAATAATGAGATTCAAACTGGATTCTAATGAGATTTTTTGCATAACTGACAACCATTTGTCCTGACCTGGAATCTTATGAAATCCCCCAATTACCTCCTATTCCTTAGGCCCCCAGATAACTTTACAGTTGAGAAAAAACCGTATAAAAGAGTCCCACCTTTGATGGGTACCTGTCATGAATATTCCGCCAGAAAAAGACAATCATTGATGCACCTCGTTTTGCATCATCTTTTACGTTTTAGAACATTTAGGAACCTAGTGAGGTTTTAAGGAGTAGAGATAGTAGAAGTCGAGGTCCCTTACAAGAATCTTACTCCTAGCCCTTCGGTTTAACGTCCTTATCCGAGAAGACGCGAAAGTCTAATCATTTCAGATGTTAGAGCAAAGACAACACTTTCTCCTCAATTATTTAAGACCCTGAGTGGTGTTCCGGCCGGGAATCGAACCCGAGACCTCCCGCACAGCAGACTGGCGCCGGATAGAGTGAATGGTTAGCATGATTTTAAAAATATTCACAACCAACTGGATGTCAACTGAAAATCAACGAAAGTATAATCTTGATCAACTGGGAGATATCCAAAAATAATCAACAGGAATCGTTTAGTAACAAAATGATTATAGTAACACGATTCTTATATAATGCAAGTGTTTAATAACTAGATTGTTACAAAACACACCACACTTATCAATTAGTCGCATATACATGTTTCGGCAAACTTTTGTCTTCCTCAGTGCGAAAATGAATTACTGAACTAAATCAACCCCAACCCTGAAACGAGCAAATAGATTTAAAGAATTAGAAGTAATTATACTTAAGGGTAAACAATAGTACAAAAGAACCCGTGAGAATTATAAGGACAGTTTATAACAAATCCATATAGATCTCGCTTGGTCAACTTTAAAGCCAGTGTCCCGAGTATTTAACGGTTCGCGCCTGCTGCGAATTACTATTATTATTATTGCGATGATTCTTGTTATTATCATCGATACTAACACGATTGTCTATGATATTTAGATTAACGCAGATACCAACGGAGGCTAAAGAATGATTTATTTAGTGAGAAAAACTTTGAGCGCAATGAAGTTCGGGTAAATCACAAATGAAAGATATTCACTCAACTTTGCTTCTGTTTTTTTCTTAGAGTTTCCTGATACAATGCTCAACGTTTGTAAGAGTTGTGAAACTTTTAGCCAGGTGAGATTTTTCTTCGTCCAAGATTATGTTATTATTTTATCTTCACTGATCAATAGCATGTGTACATCCGTTACTAACCCTTCCCCTGGCAAGGAAATTCCCTCCCCGAATTTCCTTGCAAAAGAGAGAGGTGGGAATGGATGTACACAGGCTACTGATTAGCTTTTTTTAAGGAACGTAAAAACGTTTTAGCCATAGGCAACTCACGCCATGCCCTTTACCCTTAAGTTGTTGATACATAGTATATCTTTTCCTGTATGCACATGTCGTTACATTTTCCTTCTTTTTTTTATAGAATTCATTGAATTCACTTGCTGATATATAGCGGAGTTGAAAGTGATCGACATCTGCAACAGTAAATTAAGTAACCCGTTTAAAACAGCATACACTTTGACATTTTACAATAACTTTAGTTAGTTGACAATTTACTGAAGTCGGTCTATTAGTTATGTTCAAAGTCTCTACCTCTTAATGGTGGACGGAATCCATACAGAATGTATATTCGAGGGTCTACGGTTTAGCATCCGTATATATCCGAAAGACGCGGAAATCTAACCATTTGAAAATGTTAGAGAAAAGGCAACACCTTAATTAATTCCAGGCCCTGAGTGATGGTCCCTGGCACCTTACTAACTAAGCTAAACCAGACGGCATTTTAAATCTTTACTCCACAAAGCCAATTTTCAAATGAAATAATAACACGGTTATATTCTTAATCTTCGCTGTGACTGTGACTGCAAGCCATTGTGACTTGGCCGTTGTATGGGCACTCTCCTGTTATAAAGAAAATTAGCTTTACAGAGAAATAACTTTGGAACAGGACTGAAAACTTTCCAACTTCCTTTTCCCGACTTATCATACCCGCTACAGATAAGTAACAAATGTTCCGAATAAGTGAGTGCGCCCTAAAAACAGTCTCCGCCTGCAGTTTCTTGTCTCTAGTTTTTGCGAAAAAGATGGCGGCTCGTCCATCGGGTTTTTATTGTGGTTTCATACAACAATTCGGTTAAATTTCTTAATATAGTCTTATTTTGTTTGGTATGTGTGTTTCTGTACTAATATTCTACAAAGCATAAAATCCATTTTGTTTTTAAGTTAAGGAGTTTTTGGTTAGATGTTTAATTGAAACAATCTTTATCGTGGAACTCAATGACAGTGACATAAGTCAAATCTACTCGTGTTCACCTTCGGCCTCGTGGGCTATTGCCTTGTAGTCCATGCGGCCTCGAGGTCTAATTGTTTCAATATTTTCCAACATATTGAACCAAAAATAGATATAAATACAACCTAATTTGAAAACGCAAAACAAGTGAATTTTTCAATTTGCAACTCTTGTTTGTGTCCGTAAAATAATCTATGAAAAAGTCTGTTTTCTAATGCTTGTAACTTACCACTTAATATTTTCATTCTATACTTAGTAGCTTTTTTTTTTGTCTTTTCGGATATTGAACTGTCTAAAAGTTCTTGTAAATAGTCATTTGACACTTTCACAGAACGCGAATGAGCCGCCATTGTTTTCGCAAACTCGTCACCTCGGACTGTCACGAATAGCCCAAGGTTTGGGTGCCAATCAGATTATAGTTTGTGTAATAGCCCTTACGTTAGAAAATACTAATAGAAAGAATTAAGAGAAAAATATCAAATATAAGCCCTTGGCGGGATTCGAACCTCAAATCTTCGGCTTACTAGTCCGACGTGTTAACCACTACACCACAAGGACCAACCACGCAGGCAACGCAGCCGTACAATGTTATATAGATGGTAACTGTAGGGGTACCATGTATGCGTACCAAAAATTACGGTGTTCAACTTACCAATAGAGAAAAATATCGCCCTGGGAACCCCTACAGTTACTATCTATATAACATTGTCCGGCTGCGTTGACAGCGTGGTTGGTTCTTGTGGTGTAGTGGTTAACACGTCGGACTAGTAAACCGAAGATGTAGGGTTCGAATCCCGCCAAGGGCTTATATGGTATTTTTCTCTTAATTCTTTCTATATATATCAACACACGAACGCATTCCAATTATATTTGTCAACATATAGCTCAGGGTTAACCAGCACTGATTTGAGCTTCTCAACTCGAATTCCTCCTAAAGCAAAACAACTGACTTAATAGCTTTTTAATCAATTCTTATAGGCATCTAAACAGAAACAGTTGTCAATCATTGAAAACTCTCGATTGCTGGAAGCAAGTCATGACGGGTATGTTTGTTTGGTTTTTGAATGTGACACGATTCATAAAGGTCGTAAAAAATCTGGAAAACCATGGAATTTTAGAATTTTATTTTCCAGACCTGAAAATTAAAATATGGGTTTTCAATTTTGGTCATTAAAAGAAAGTGGTTATAATGTAAGTTCAAAAATATCACAACACAGCACTACTTGCTGCGACCATTTTGGTCGCCGTGGCTTGTAGATTGAATAATGGGCGACCAAAACAGTTAGAACAGTCGCCGTGGCGAGTAGATTGAGTAATGGGCGACCAAAACTGTTAGAACGGTCGCCAATTTGCCTACCTCCTTCATTTTCATTAGTTTTGTCAGTTGAATCCCGACTTTTTGCTTTTTTCTTTTTTTCAAAAAAAAAATGGCGACCGAATTATTATCATGGGTGACCTATTTAAAAAGTACGGCCGCCAAAAGACGATTTACGAAAAAGCTAATCTTAAGCAGCGTTTACACGTATCAGCTATTTTTTTAAACATACATTTTTTTATCCGTTTAGGCCAAGAGTTTAGACGTAAACGCCTATTTAGCTGGCTATTTTCGAAAACGCTTCTCAAAGTGAGTATTTTTGAAAACGCTGGCTATACGTTTATGTGTAAACGGTTGAAGCCGGATATTTTTGTAAACGCTTTCGTCACTGCTAGTGTCCAGGCATTGTTTCCAGTTTTTCTTGGAACCGTTCTAAATCCCTAGAGAAATTAAAAACAATGCCAACAAACATTGCAAAGAGTATTATAAAATTTTCAATGTTGGTTTATTGCTAAAAACAGAACTATCAAATGCTTAATGTAGCCTTATATAATATTTCTCCCATCTCGACAGGGAAATTTTGCACAAGACTATGCAGAACAAGTTGCAAACAACGGTAAAGTCTCTTTGTTGGCATAAAGAAACTGGTTGCAATGATAATGCTCATTTGTGTTATAGCTCAATTGGTGAAATCGTTACGCCCCCATTAACAGACTCTTTTGAAACCTGATTTTTTTCTGGCCTTTTCGGTGCTGCCTTTTGCTATTATTGGAATAGAAGTTAGGTTTTACTATTTATATTGAAATAGTGGATAAGTTTTACTATTTAACCCTTTAAGTCCCAGTTGGCTATCAACACCCAACTTCTCATAACATAACAGATACAAAATATAACTTTTGGCAATGAGAAACTGAGAGTTGATCAAACAAAGCAAACTAGAGAAGATTAACAGTAAAGTTCTCTCAAACTTGTTCAATAGAGTGTATAGGAACAAGTTGGGAGAATTTAAATATATATCTGGGATTGAAAGAGTTAACAATTAGACTACGAGCCCGAGTTTTCTATCGCTCGTAGAAAACGAGGGCGAGTAGTCTAATTGTTTTAGTATAAGTTTACAATGTTCTCATTGCATAAAAATGTGGAGTAACGTTTAGGAAAAAATGTTTTATTGTGTTTACAAAGATTTCA
>JAOTRI020093192.1:0-15289 GCA_028564885.2 Zoanthus sanctaehelenae | reverse complement strand
TAAAATTTTGGCAGAACTCCGTGGAGGCTCTAGACTTAGTAAAAAAATGCTTAATGCAGGAAGCGTGTCTCTCCTCGTCAAAATTTTTGAGGTATCCCAGAATGCATTTGGGTCATGCAAATGGCGGGAAACATGTTGGGGCAAGATTGGCACAATGAAACGGCTGTAGCTCTATCCATTATCTGAAAAAAAGGTAAAAGACTTCACTATATCTCAGTACAAGGTCTGAATATTGTTGTGAAAGCTGTTTTGTTTGCTGGGAATGAAAATTACATCAAAAAATCTAAGGCCAAAAAACGACACAAAATGGTTTTTTTTTTTCAATTTTTGCACTTAAACTAATGATTCTGTGCAGAAATGACAGTTTATTCTTGCATCACTGGCCTTCTAAACTTAAAGAAACTACTAAAGTTTGACTTAAAACCAAAGACGAAAAATAGTTTTCTTGTTTAAGAAAGATTGAATTCTTTAACTCAGTACCATATCGTGCGGGCGCTTTAATGAGGACCTTTTAGGAGTCAAAGGGTTAAACACGTCCTTGTTTGGATGCTTACTCAGCTCCCTCTCAGCTACAGTACCTCCTTCATTGCTTTCAAGACCACCTACTTTGCTCAATTCTTCATGTTCTTATATCTTACCTTATTTGACACCACATGTCTCATTGATCTCTCTTCCCGGCCTTTTTTCTTCCCACATACTGCGTCAGAGGCCTTCAACACTCCTTCCCTAAAACACTTCCACAAGTCTGGTGCATCAATGTTTACCAACTCTTTTACTCTTCCTTCAAACATAATTGCCCTTGTATCATCTTCTTTCAGTTTCCAAACCTTCCTTCTTTCAATTATTTCCTCTCACCACTGTCTTCACTTTCTTCTTAACCAGATCTGTTACCACCAGCCTGTACTAAAGCTCACCTGGGATGACCTTCACATCTCTCAAATACTTTCTATTTCCTTTTCTTACCAGTACAAAGTCAATCTCTGTCCTAATCTCTCCAGCACTGTACAGTATGTTACTTTCCTATTCTCCTCTTCTTGAACCACTTGTTTGCCACATACAGTACTAATCACGAGATACACCACACATTACCAAGTCCTGATCGTGTCAGGATCTCGGATTACATCAGGCTTAGAGATTCCGGATAAGACAATAAAGTCCCAAAACACTTTTTACACCCTTTGTTTTGTTTATGAAAGCTTAAGTATGAATTGAACGTGCTCTGTTGTCGTTGACCTCATTTGAATAGACTGTGCATGAACACAGTAACTGTAAGTGAATTTAGTTCGATGTTGATGACCATTAAGTTCAGTCGTACTTTCAATGCAAAAGATTAGTGTGAGATTTACTCACTCAAAGTTTGAATTTAAAAGAATTTATTTTTACAGAACTTTTGTTGAATTGTTAGTTTTAAAGTTTCAGTATTTCATTACAGTTGCAACAAAACCATGGTTTCCCGTAGGATTTTTAAACTGTATCACCTTAAGAGAACTCTAACATGCTTGGCAAAAAGTGAAAGTCAAGCATGAGAACAAACAGAGACTCATTCAAGATAAATTCTTCGAGCATCAATATAGACAAAATTTGCATAATTGTGGTTTTTGCTTTGAGTGTTAATTAATCTCAAATAGGCCTGTCAGTTTTCTATTGCGAAAAAACAAAATTATTGTAACATTCCCACTCCAGGATCTTTTAAACCACATTATAATTTTTATAAATTCGGTTCCTTGCAGCCATTAAGTAACATAAATTATACACTCACAAGAAAAATCTTTTGATTTTTGTTTCCATTTCACTTGAATTATAGTAGATGCCGCTGTTTTCTTTAAAATGTTTCAGCTTCTAATACTAGCACTCATTTGTGCATAATATGCAACTCCAAATTCAAAATCATTCTTCGTTTTGTAATAAAAACGACCAACCCGGAGTTGCTTCTGAAAACAATCAGTATATTTGCGTGATTGCTGTTGTGGAAGTACAGTAACACTTGTTAACATGACGACCATTTTCAGCGTCCTTTCATTTTTTATTCAAATGACCAACGGACATTGACTCCAATGAAGTTTGAATTTTTCTTGGTGCACACCATGCTGATTTGAACTACAGTAAGGTAACATACATTGTTTTAGATAAAAAAAAGTCGTGGAGTTTATTTTCTACCCTAATTGTTTTACATTTCGTTATTTTGTTGGTTTCAAAGAAAACGCAGCTTTGTAGTGGTGAACCCGGCTAGAGTAGTTGTTTATATCTTAGTTGAAACATTTTAAAAATGCGTAGAGTTTTAAACAATTTAGTTTACTTTTAAGTTTTTAAATTCATTAGCTTTCTTAAAGAATGATATGTAAAATTAATTAGTATTAGTGGAACACGATTAAAACTTTGGTTTTTCAAAACATTTTCAGAATGAACATATACAGTAAGTACTGAAAATATTAAATGTATAGCAATACGTACCGGTAACTTAGTCAGTGAGACAAGTTTAGAATAATTACTGCTTTTAAATTGTACACATAATTTGTGACGGTCCCTATCTCTGTTTTCGGGACTCTATTGTCTGACCCGCTCGAATCCCAAGATCCCAACACTATCAGGATTTGGTACATGTATCCCGTGATAACTACTGTATAACTCCTTTTCATCACAAAATTCTAACAACATCTTTCCTGCCACGTTTCTCTCCCTAATTCCATTCCCTCCACGCACAACTTCATAACTCTCAATCCGTTTACCAATATGTCCATTAAACTTGCCCATACCCAACACTAGCTCACCTACACTATGAAGATCCCACTCAATTTTCAATTCGTCATAAAAACGTACTTTCTCCACACTTGTCCTGCCAGTTTGTGGGCCACACACACTGTATGATTCTCACCACTTCTTCCTCAAATGCCAGTTGACACTACTGTCATCACTCTATCACTTTTCCTTCTCACCTTCACAAGCTTCTCATATAGCTCCTCCTTCACCAAAAAAACTTCCATACCTTCTGTACTATCACTATTCCCAGACCACCACAACTTATGTCTCCTACCTTTCACACCCATAAACTGCACTCCTTGACCTCTCCACCTCACTTCTTGCAGACAGCACACATCTATCTCCCTCTTCCTTAACTCCTCACATACCTCTGTACCCCTCCTGCTTATACTCCCTACATTCCAAGTCCCTAACCTCACCCTAAGCTGCTCATCAGGATTCCCATCATTATGCATGCAGCATTTGCGGGGCTCAGAATCAGGGGTTACACCTTTCTGTTAGTGGTAAGCAAGTGTGGCCCACTCCAACCTTTGGGCTGGCTGGTGCCCATGTTTTTGTGCTGCCATAATGAGGGTTTTGTTGGAGCATGATTTTTTAAAGCAACATGCCCTTGCTGATGCCAACCACAGTTATCGACTGCAGACCTGTAGCCTTTGCCTGAATAAAGGCAGAACCTGTAAGGCAACACTTACAGGTAGAGCTATTTAGCCATAGATGGGACCCTAACAGGTGCTACCATTCTGGGTAAGCGTGGATCTGGGAGCAATGGTAATTAAGAGGTAGTTCCACATTCCCCACAACTCTATAGATCTCCCGATCTGGAGCCTTACCACCGGTTGTAGTTTAAAGTCATACCCAGGACAATAAATTAGTTTAAAATCAAGAAAACCATAATTCATGCATTAACTTAATAAAATAACTAGTACTTCAGTTACTTCTATTCACTGTCTAGAAATCTTGTAAATATTAAACCTAATAAATGCAAGTGTAATACACAGTTTGGAAACACAACTTACACCAACATAGATAAAAGTAAATTGTGTACACACCTCCTGAAGCTATGTAAAATCCACTTGGTGCATAAGTTGCAACTGTCACTTCCTTGGAGTGCTGGGTATAGACATCGCATAAAGCTGGGTTCTTATGAAAGACAATTTAACTTCTTGTTAGTAAGAGCTTTACAGTTGCATGTTGAGTATAAACATCACATAAAGCGGGTTCTTACGGTATTTCTCGGAGTATAAGTCAAGTTTTTGAGACCCAAAATAGCAGTCAAAAAATCGACCTCGACTTATACCCAGGTCACAAAAAAACTTGCCTAGGTGTTCATTATTTTTTCAAATTTTTACATGTTTACAATAATTGTTTTGAGTGGAAGTGTTGAAAAACTGAGCTTAGGTGCAATATCTGGTAAAACGAAAATATATTTATGTCTCTTATCAACAAAACTAAGTTTCAACGAGTATAATTATTCACAACGTGCAAAATCCTGTTACAACCGCAAACCACTTGTGAAAGACACTTATTCTAGTTATCCAATCAAAAAACCGCAGTCTCTTGATGTACATTTCATGTTTCTCAGAAAGGACATGTCTAGACCGTCTAGACATGTCTAGACTTGTATACAATTCCAATGTCTTAGGCCTAGTTCAAACGTCGAACTTATCATGTGCCAAACTTAATTCGCATTAATTCGAAAAAAATCAATCATACTTCCACCTTGGTTTCAAACGTCGAACTAAATAATTTGAACTTAATTACCAAAGGCGAGCATTCGCTATTTGTCGGTCAGTGGTCATCCTTGCACATGCCCGGTTAATCTTTGCACGATTTTTGCTAAAATGGGGAAGGAAAGGAAGGATGAAGGTTCGACATAAGAAAGCAGAATTGTTCAAATTCGAAATATATATGGGCGTGCAAGAGGACGAAGAAGGATGCTGGAATCTGTTGTGCACCTCTTGTTGAATAGACATCTGCGAACGAATAAACTAGCCATGATTGTAGTCCTATTAGCTTTGGCAGGGAAGAAAGGTGTTGCTCCAGTACGTCGTTCCTGCCGTTGGCTTGCACAGAATACAGGTTGGTGGAACAATATTTGGGATTCATATTCGGGTGCAAGATTCAAGAAAACGTTCAGAGTTTTACAGGGAACATTTTCTTTCATTCTTAGCCAAATACGACATGTACTAGAGCGTCAATGTGTAGTCGAAGAGCCTATTTCACCCGAGTTGAGACTTGCTGTTTGTCTCTATTGACTTGGAAGAGGCTCCTACTATTTTACCATTGCAGAAATGTCAGGCCTTGGAGTGTCGGCTATTGTTGACTTTATGTTGGAGGAAAGTGTTGCCAAGTTTATGCCCCATACAGAGCAGGAATTCAAAAATAAAATTATTAACATGGAAGAAATGTGGCAGTTCCCATGTTGTTGGGCAGCTATTGATGGTTGCCACATTCCAGTAAAATGTCCTCCAGGTGGCCACGAATCAAATAAAGAATATCACAACTTTAAAATTTTTTTCACAGTTGTCTTGATAGGAATGGTGGATGCACACAACAGATTTATCTGGGGAAGTTGTGGTTACCCTGGTAACTCACATGAAGCAACAATTTTCCAATCAATTGACTTATAAATGGGCTAAGATTCAAGGGAACTGCCTTCCACAAATTGGCAAGCATGTTGGCACCCAAAGTGTCCCTTCCCTGGTTGTTGCTGATTCTGCAATTCCGTTTACAACATGGATCATGAAACCATTCACAAATGCAGTTCTTACAGACAAGCAAAAGTATTTTAAAAATAATTATCGACTGAGCTGGGCAAGAATGGTAACAGAAGGTGCATATGGTCAATTAAAAAGGAGATGGCGGGTATTACTAAGGAAATGTGAAAGCAGCACTGAAGGGGTCCGCACAGTCACTCTTGCCTGCATGGAGTAAAAGTACTGCAAGTAAAAAGCGACTGAAATCAGACAACTTTTGGTTTAAAAATTTCATAATATACAACTTTATAAACAGGGCCTCTGATAAAGTGCGATAAAAAATCCGAAATTATGCGGAAGTTCAGGGCTCAATATGCGGTGTTTCATGGCTCATTATGCGGTAAATTATGAAATTGTTTTTAGCTTATTTTATGCTTTTATACGTAGCCTGTTAGGAGAAAAACTCTCTTTAGCGCACGATTTTTCGTAATGGACGAAAGAGAATACACTTTAGAATTAATTTAGTACCAGATCCCTGATGTGAGAAGCAATGCAAAAACTCCTGAATGTTTTCGTTGACAGGAGCAGCTGCAGTAGAGTTTAACTTTGCTCCAAGAAGGCAGACTATATATAAAAATTAATGTTATATTTGTATTTGGAATAGAATAGAATTGAGGTATATTTTTTTTCGTTTGGCAGGTCTTGCAGGAAATTTATTTTCAAAATCTTTCAACTTCCCTCAAAAGTGTAATGTTTTGCTCTAAAAAATGAGCTCTACCGTGTTTAAAAAACCCATTGAAATGTTTTTAAAACTCTAAAAACATGGAATGGCTTCTCGTCATTATTTTTATAGTCCAATTGTATGCCCGAATCAATATATTTAATGACATCAAAGAGAAGTATGGGCAAGTAACATTAACTGAATTAAATTACTTTTAACATACTCTGAAGATGGTTGTTGGATGACAACCGAAATATCAGTTTTTAAAACTCTAAAAACATGGAATGGCTTCTCGTCATTATTTTTATAGTTCAGTTATATGCCCGAATCAATATATTTAACAAACTCTCTCATTTTGGTATTTGAAAACAATAATTAATCTGAAATATCTGTGTGTGTACTATGGGTATAAAAACCATTCAAAAATAAAAAAATTGTTTTGTAATTATTAGTCCATTTTAGAGTTAGTACATTGTAGGGTGGTCCATATGGGTAGTTCATGGATCAGTGTTTTGTCTACAACCCACCTTAAAAAAACATGCAATAGAGGTTTGTTAAAATTTTCATAGAGTAAAATAAGTTATAATTCCGGTTTCAGATTGACGAGGTCATTTAAAAAAGAGCAAAAACTTTAAAACGCATTAGTGTCAAGCATAGTATCAAATTGTAAATTGTAATTGCTTCTGGAACACAAAAGCCTTGAAAACCAATTCTTTAAAAATAATTAAATCTAAACATAGATTGAACTTGCTATATAGCTTTGTTCACCGGTTGTCAAATGACTGTGGTTTCTTGAGAACGAATTTTGGCAATTTCGCTCTAAAGGTTTTTACATTTCTAAAACTTCCTTTACCTTAAGCGCATTAACAAAATCTCGGAGAAACCGAAATTTAAACTTATCAAGTCTAATTCCTTGACCAAAAGAATCTTTGTAACACGGCCGGCGATAGAACGCTCGAAAAGATTGATAATTTGAAAAAATTCATTACATAAATATACAAACATAAACGATTGCTAGTTCTTACAGTAAGTTATATAACATGCACACGTGTATCACATATCTGTGAAATTCCATCAGAAATTGTTCCTTGTTTAGCGTAGATCCCACATTCACTGGCCGATCATTTATCCTTAAAAACAGACACATAAATAAACCTTGTATCAGTTAACTAAATCGTGTATAACGCAACAAAAACTACATGCTCTAAAGGTCTAACTTCTCCCTTCCTTGCTGTAATTCAAAGTCTTAGACTTACAACTCGTTGAAACTAGAGATAAATTTTATGAAAATGTTCTAAGTATTTATGCCAATCCACAATCTTCCGTTTCTACTTTCTTTATTTCTAGCCTACACGTAGGGGTAGGGTTGGTGAGATATTTGCAATGTTCTAAACGAGGAAAGAACTGGGTTCGAGTTTGGACCGCAAAGTATCTATGGATTGATTAAATGTACAGGGCGCTAAGAAAGTGAATGTTTTGATGTTCTAACTTCTTCTCGCTATAGTTGTAATGTTTCCAGTTGTACAAAGAGCTACAGAAATGCTTTGATTTTTCATTTTGTTTCTAATTCTGCATTCCTCCTGCTTTTTACAATATTGTTTACGAACCGGTTGTGTATCCAATTAACCCATGGATGCTTTGCGGAAATCAGTTCTCTCAGGACTCTTTTACAACATGGCGAATTATGTTCTATCGCCCGGCACTGTTTATAACATTTCTTATTAAAAACTAATTTTGTTATTTAAAATAATACAAGTTGGACTATATTTATGCAACCCCACCTAAGCCCGGCCGGTGACATCTTGAGAGAATGGGTTTTCGAACTAATAAAACTATCAAGGTTATCTTTCAAAGAGTTGTTATAAAAAAATAATTTATCATAAATTTAGAATTCAACGAAATTGAAAACTTTTTACATGGGTTTACTTTACACTAAATGGATTCATTTTTTGCGGTTGGGTGCTCTTTAAAGAAATAACTAATTTGGTGACCAAATATTATAAAATTTAAGACAATCACTAAATGCATTTTGACCTATTGAAAACCAAAGCTACAACGCCGTCGCTATGATCTGTAACTAAGGGCAACCATAGCTCAAATTCAACCAAATAAACAAACTTGTAAATCATTTTTGAAAATCATTGTTAAACAGCTTATCTTTTTTTAAACATATTTTTATTGTTGTAAAGCTATAGCTATAGCTGGAAATTACATGGATCATACAAATAAAGTCTATTCGGCAAAGTTATGTTTAAAACGAAATTATGATATTCAAAAAGGAGGCAATATAAACGCTTTCGCTCCCAACCAGTTATCAACACTCAATTTCTCCTGACATATCAAAAACAAAATAAGGCATTTGGTAATGAGAAAATGTGAATTGATTAAACAAAGCGAACGGCTGAAGATTAAAAGTGAAATTCTCCCAAACCTGTTCAATGAATAGTATGGGTTCAAGTTGGGAGAGCTTAATAATTCAACTGGGACTGAAAGGGTAAACAACCGTACAGATGATTAAAAGTGAAACTCTCTCAAACTTGTTCAATGAAAAGTACGGGCTCAAATTGGGAGAATTTAATAATCCAACTGGGACTAAAAGGGTTAAAGTCCCACCGAAAATATAATGAAAATTAACCACGAAGAACAGTGTCACTTTCGGACAAACCATTTTTTTAGGTTGCTAAATACAGGTAAAATGAGATATTAAGAAGTATTTTAATATTTGATTGAATTTTTGGTTGTTGCTAACGGTAAAACAAATCATTCTAGTAGTTTGTAGCATCCTTCATTAAACCAACAAGAAAATGATTGTAATATTTTCAAAAAATATACCACCTAAAAGTGTAAACTACTAACGTCGGAGTAAGGCTCTTGTTGACAATTTTTAAAGAAACTATTGTATAATAAATAAAGGAGTCAACAAGACGTTTGTAAAAATAAAAAAGAGTACAATATTTCGGCTAGCTACACAAGCCTTCTTCAGCTGTGTTGACTCGTTTATTATACAAGAAAGTGATTGTCCGTTTCTCAGATATGAAAATCCCGTTTTACAGTTTCGATTCAATCTCAACCTTCTCCCCTCCCTCGATAGTATCAACATTATCACTGACCATTCTACTGACCATTCTTTGTTCTTCTTGTATACTAAGCAGTGGTGCATCCGGTAGCTGATGAACAAAAAATAGGACTAATTTAGAATAGAATTACTGGAGGTACTGGGAAACTAAGCCTGATTGCTAGCTATGCCCTTCTGATGAGGCATAAAACGTCCGAAACAGCCGTCCATGGCTGCTAAAGCCTATCAATCAGGCTCACTATAGGATTAGTGTCCAGTCTGGACAGGGAGAGTCAAAGACTGTCATCCGCTTAACACTACGGAATCCGGGGATAAGCGCCGGCCGCCCCATGGGCCACAAGGCTCCTACCAACATGGCCATAGTAAACAATAATAAAGAGGCTCCAACGAAAACAAGTCAATTCTGAATTGGCTTATATTAATGTCTTACAGCCAAAATGAGCTTTCTGTCGCAAAAAGGCCTTAAACAGCGCTATTAAATGGGCGGCCTGTGACAGGCGATTGTCACCTTCAGTTGTCACTCAAACCCTGAATAGTTCAGAGCGCATGCTCATCTCATCTTTCACTCTCTCTCGCTTGAAATTTCAAAATCAAGACTTCAGTTTTTTAAATTTTTGTTGATTTCTGTTTCGAATAGCAGGAAATCATTACGAAACATTTCATTTTTTTTGTATAGTGAACAGAGGTGTGGCTTACAAATAATAAAAAATGTTTCTCTTAAACATAAGTAATATTGCAACTTTTTAGTTTTTCGCACTTAAAGTAGTATCTAAATGAATATCTTTATATATTTTTATCGTTCAAAGAAAATTTGAATTTTGAAATTTGTCAAATGTGGGGGGCCTTAACCCGCGCGGTTTCGCGTTTAACTCATTGATTAAGCAACATAACGTTAAAATTGACTTATTTCCGTAGAGTATTCATAGTTTTTTTGAGATTCCGATAATAGTGTGATTTTCTTTTCCTAAGCCAACTCAGCTTTGCATCTTTCCAGGTAGGTAAATGAGTACCAGTATTTGCAGGGAGCTAACTTGCGATGGCCATTTGTGTCCCGTCCAGGGGGAGTTAAAGACTCTCATCCTCTTAACAATACAGAAACTTGCTCTATGGGCCACTTGGCTGGTAACGGATTTATACGTAAAAAGTGTTTTAAAGAAAAGTGCTACTATCAATGTCTACCAAGATCATGGTTAAATTAAAGTAAAGAAATGAGTGCCATTTTTAAGAGCTCAAAAGGTTCGTCTTTACAGTCCTGAATATTTGATAACAAAGTCAGTCATCTTGCTTGCTATGGTTTTGCGTCGTAAAGCGTCCGACGTGCATACGGGAGGTCAAGGGTCAAATATTGCTTTTGCATGCGAATTTATATTTTTAAATACCAGTTGTCCAAATATGGACAGTGTCAATACACAAATTTTTGTTCTTTTACTGCTTTATTTATGTTATATTCTATTAAAGCCAACAGGTTTCAGAACTGCTTCTGCTGTCTCACCTGCCAGAAGTTTTCGTCATCAAAGAGCTGTTCCGTTTTGGTCACATCAAACATCGGCTGCTTGGTAATAAAACCTGTTAAAACAAATAATCCTTTCAGAAACATAAGTAAGCTGATGACACAATAACACTAAAAGTATGATGTTTTAACCTTTCACACTTACAAGTTGGTGTCTCTAAACCATGTTCGGATATGTTTATTGATCTACAGATCGGAGTTTTCTTTTCAAAAAAATAATTGCACGTTTTAGTAAGTCTTTTTCCTATTAAAAAAAATATGAGTTTGAACAAGAACAAAAAAGTTACTGAATCTTGTAAATCGAAACATATACTATGTATTTAAATAGTAATGGGATGGGGGCAGGGGACGGGAGAATTGGGGACGGGAGGGGTGTGGGAGGCGGGAGAGGAAAGGGCGGGAAGCGGGATTTCTAAGAGGGCGGGATGGGAAGTGGGTGAAAAATGCGAAGCTAAATGACTAGGAGGGGGGAGAGCATTACGGGAAAAAGCGAAGGCGAGAGAGAAAGGTTCGGGAAGCGGGAGAATAGGTTACGGGAGGCGGGAGAGGAAAGGGCGGCAAGCGAGATTTCTAAGAGGGCGGGATGGCAAGTGGGTGAAGAGTGCAAAACTAAATGACTAAGAGGGGGAGGGAGCATTACGGAAAAAGGCGAAGGCGCGGCGGGAGAGAAAGGTTCGGGAAGCGGGAGAGCAGGGTACGGGAGGCGGGAAGTTCTGAACCCCCAGTCCCCCTCCGTTCCCCCACTAGGTCAATAAAACAATCAAATAAAACTAATATTGGACAGAAACTCCTAGAACTACTAGGCTTCATCACGATCGTTAATAGATGTCTAAAATTGTCACCGTTTTCTCTACTATATATCTAGGGCAAAATATCGATACTGATGTAGTCGTATTGTATCCATAAACTTTGATAAACTAAGTTTTGTTTAATCGATTTTGATTAAATAGAGGATATTACATAGGCGCGCGGAGATACGGATTTTATCTTCGAGTGTTGAAAAAATATCTCACGAGTGAGCGTAGCGAATGAGATAAGAACCGCAACTACCGCCGCCTGGTTAGCCCAGTTGGTAAGGCGCCAGTCTGCTGTGCGGGAGGTCTCGGTTCGATTCCCGGCCGGACCAACTCTTGGTCTTAAAATAGTTGAGGAGAAAGTGTTGCTTTTGCTCTAACATCCGCAAATGGTTAGACTTTCCCGTCTTCTCGAATAAGAACGTTAAACCGTAGACCCAGTCTCTCGATTTCTCTGTGGAGGGACATAAAAGAACCCGCACACTTCTCGCAAAGAGCAGGGTAGTGATCCAAGTGTTGTGGTCTGTCTCTTCAAATGAGGGCACTTTTTATCAGCTGCCAATTTGCGCCATAAATTGTGAGCGGAAACCCTCAAACTGTTAAAAACCTGTATATATTTTGTAAAGCGCTTAGAGCTCTAAGATATACGCTATATAAATACTGCATTATCATTATTATTTTTTTATTATTAACGAAGCAAACATAAATTATCTTTTCCTTTATTGTAGGTAGACGGTTATTCTGGCATTTCATATTCGTATTCTCAACTAAATTTGCTCACCAGAACGTGCAGCTTCGCATTAAGCAAAAGAGGCTTTTCTACTGGGGACGTTATAGCTGTGTATTGCCCTAACGTACCAGAATATCCACTAATATTTTTTGCAGTGACATCAATTGGTGGCATAGTAACCACCGTAAACCCACTTTACACTGCAGATGAATTTGCTGTGCAGTTGGTTGACTCTAGATGTAAAAGTGTTTTCACTGTGCCCGAGTTGCTTCAAAAAACTCGAAAAGCGTGTGCAAAAGCTCGTATATCTGGATCGAAGATATTTGTAATTGGTGAAGCAAAGGGATGCGAAACACTATCAGAATTACTTGACGAGAAAATATCTTCAAAGGATTCCATATCTAAAAACGTTTCAAGTTCTAATGTGGCATTCTTGCCCTTCTCCAGTGGAATCACGGGTTTTCCAAAGGGTATTCTCTTATCACATCAAAATCTTGTGGCGGGATGCAGTATTGCTTCAGTGGAAGGACCATTCGATATCAAAAAATCATCCACAGTGCTTGGATCTCTTCCTTTCTATCACAGTTACAGTATGATGATAGTTATTTCTCTTACTCTTTACCACGGCGGAAAAGTGGTTTGTGTCCCATCTCTGGACTCTGAAGCAATATTTAAAATGATTCAACAAAACAAGGTAAAGGAAAGTCTAATGATTTTTTGTATGCTGCCACCATTCTGATACCTACTTATAGCAACTAAAACCAATCGATTTAAACAGTTAAACCTAAAAGGGAAATTTAAGTATAAATAGAAAGGGTTTTTCAATGGCTAAAATACGAATGCAGGAACTTAGTTTCAGTTTAACTTCAGAAACATAAAAACAAATGTTTTAAGATAAGCAAAAAAAACTAATTCAAGTGGCCTTAACTTATCTCTCAGACTGTATAAAACAGTCTTGGTTTAAGATCCTCGAAGTATTTCTAAAAACCAAGCATTTTTTAAACACCTGTAGTCATGATTATCACCATTTTCAACATCATCATCTTTATCATTAACTTCAGCTTACAGTAAAGTCATCATCATTTTAATCACAATCGTCAAAACCATCATCAGTTCTCATTAACTTCATCAATATCATTACCATTATGTTCATCAACAACATATAATCATCATCGTTATTATCATCATCTTCTTCGTCTTCATCAACATTATTATTGTTATTATTATTATCATCATTGTTATTATTATAACGTCACTATAATAATCATCATTACAATCATCAAAATTGTCAATAATAACTATAATCATCTTCATTATCATCATCTTCATCAAGATTATTTATTTTTATCATCATCAGAATGAAAATCTTTATTAATACCATAGCCATTATCAGTCACATGAGCAGTAAGCATGGACCGCATCGATATCACCATTATCATTATCCTTAACATAAACCCTTTTTTCCCATTTTTTTTCCAAAAGATTACACATGTTCCGTTGGTACCGCCAATAATTACATCGCTGAGTCAAAACCCAAAACTGGAAGAGTTTGATATGTCGAGCCTGGTTTGTTTCCTCACCGGAGGATCAAAACTATTGCAAGAAACCGTTACAAGACTGAAGAAAAAGTTGCCCCATGTCGTCATTAAGCAAGGTAGGTTAGCGTAGCCGGTGAGATTTTTCCATCCGACCACAAGGTCCCGAGTTAGATCTTAGCTTTGCTAGGATTTGTGTAACAACTTCTGCCTTAGATAACTCAAATCTTCATTCAAAAGTCCAGTTGGAAACAAATCAATTTGAGGACAAACTGTTCTGTGCCCGATACTTTTGTTATTGAAATATATAGTCAGAATCTTCAGTTTGTGTTATCTATACTGTTATATCAAACGTTTAGTCATACCATTTTTTGTAGCAGTTATTAATTATTTGTTTTACCGCTCGATTGTCTACTTAAAACTCTGATATTAATTCTATTGTTCCCCGTTGTTACTATAAAGTGTATTCTCATTGTTAGAATGTGAGAGTTGATTATATTTATAACTTATTTAGTTTTACAAAATACAACTTAAACTTTATCTGATTTCAATGACTTTGATTTACCTTTAGGTTACGGCATGACCGAGATAAGTATGATTTCCCACATTAATGAGGAGAAAGACGAAAATCACTCTGGTTCTGTTGGTTTGCTTCTGTCTAACATGGAGTGCAAGGTTTGTAAAGTATCTGCCATGGAAAATTTACAAAAAATAATTTCATTATAAGGTTTACTGTAGCTCAATGACTAGTTATGTGAAACTATAAAGGGGGTGGTATTATGATCAATTTGCAATTTGCAATTTCTTGCTTCCTTCCTTCCTTTTTTTTGTTTGTTTGTTTGTTTGTTTCTTTTCTTTCTTTTTTCTTGTAAACGTTTATACATCCATTCCTTATCTAGCTTCCGTTTGATAGTCATTCGTTCCTTCATTTGATTAGGTTATGTGCGTTGATAATAGGAAAACACTTCAAGCTAACAAGCACGGTGAACTTTGCCTCCGAGGTCCAACTGTGATGCAAGGTATTAAGGCTTTTATATTTGTTTTCCTTATAATCAAACCTATCAGTTGGTTCTGTTTGTTTAAAGCTTACATCAGAATGTTATCCTAGTTTTTTATATATCACAACAATTTTTTTCCAAGTATCAAAATACGTTGTTTTTCACCGTTGGTCCAGACTAGTAATTCTCGTGGGATTAACTGCATTTTCATTGCATTGTATTTTCTGTATCTTCTGGGACTATTGATTTTATCAATCGATCTATCTATTACCAAGCATTGAAATGTTAAAATTTTAGTCAGTGTTATGCTATGCTATGCTATGCTATGCTCTGCTATGCTATTCTATGCTATGCTATGCTATTCTATGCTATGCTATGTCATGCTATGCTATGCTATGCTATGCTATGCTATGCTATGCTATGCTATGCTATGCTATGCTGCGCTATGCTGTGCTATGCTATTCTATTCTAT
>JAOTRI020093181.1:0-15301 GCA_028564885.2 Zoanthus sanctaehelenae | reverse complement strand
GTTAGGAAACATTTTTTCTTTACTCCAGTATTGCATTTTTAGTAATTTTTTATTAACTACTTGGATTGTTTTATGGTGTTACATATTTGGAAAATTGTACAAATTCTATACTTGCCTATTTTTGAAGTGGAATGAAAGCGTATCATTGCAGAAAGTCAAGCCTTCATTCACTTCTTTGCCCTCATACAAAGACTGACAGCAAACACAGCTCAAAGGTACAGGAGCACCTGGTACCAAAGTCTCAAATATCCACCCTGAGGCTCCTTCCAGATACCCCGGCAATGAGTCACCATGCAAAATAAAGGAATTCTTCTTTACTTAATCACACAGGAAAACATTATTCAAAGCTAATGCTTGCTTTATATTTAACTAGGGAATTAATTAGGGAATGGTGATTAAGAAAGGAGAGGTCTAATGGAAAGAACACATCCTCCCCTCCCCTCTGAAAATATTCTAGCTACGGCCTCAAAGACTTAGTATTTAAGGTTTAATAATCGTGTGAAAATTTGCAATAGTTCATTGATTTACGAATAATAAAGTTTTGTCGTCTCATTCTTTTCTTTTACTTGTAATTTCACAAGGATTTTACCTATTTATTTATGACATCGAATTGCTTTTAGTAGGGAAAGTCTCGCACTTATTATAAAGGAGGGAAAGCTGAATATACGGCCTACATCCCAACAAAATCGTTATCCCTGCAAATGTCAGCAAAGGTCTTTGCACGTTAAACCTTTAAGTTGCCAGCGAATCTCGTAAGAAATTGAAGAATCTTCGGCTTTTCGCCTTACCGTTAACGGCTGTTGTTTATTGACATGCAACGGTGCAAGCGGTCATTTTTAACCTCTCTTTTGATTGGTTCATTTTTAAATCTTTTTCTTGGCGGCGATTATAATCGTGCGCGTGTGATTGGATATATACAGTGACTCCATGCGTACTAAAGCCGCGTATTGTAGGGAGAAATACCTTGGTGAACTACGTCTCACACACCCGATGCCTTGGGATAACCATTATGAAATGAACACACTAATAAGATTTTTTTTTAAAAGATTTTTCGGAGAGAAAGTAAGTGAACTGGGAAAAGGTTTATCGAAATAGCTTCCTACGGGAATCAATCAATCTATTGGTTAAAATTAACGCATCGATCATATAAACACTTGGTAAAGTGGACTCTTCTGGGATGGTACCCTCTACCCGGGATAACTCAACTCCATATAACGGGGGACTAAGGTCATGTCCACTCTTATGCGTTTTTGTTTGAATGCGTTTTCATGGCGTTTTCGAGCGTATCAGTGTGGACGGGTTGAAAACACGAATACGGTCATATTGATCAAACTGCGCATGATCATACTCAATATAACCTTCATAATCTTTGAAATATATTGAACAGATCGGTGTATAAACCTTTTTATACAGATGTGAGGCCAAACTGCCTCAGCTTCTAACATTTAAAACAATTTGTTACAGTTCATAAATGGTTACCAACTTGAATTTCTAAAAATCATTTATTAGCTTTATGATACTTTGTGTTCAAAGCAACAGTAAATTGAACGACTCTTCATGTTCAGTTCAGATAGTTAAAAAACTTGCAAAATACAAGTGTGTTACAGAACATCCACATCCGGCGATTTTGGATTACAGCAGGCGTGAAAACTAAAGGTAACAGTGACGTCATCGTTTTGTAAACGATGCGTTTTCGGTGTCCACACTGATTCGGATGCCATAGCGTTTTCAAAATGATTCAGTTTCAACAGCGTTTTTAAAAAGATCCGTTTTCGATGACAACGCTCAGCGTTTTCGAGCATATCATTGTGGACAGGAGGGCAAAACGCATACATATCAATGCGTTTTAAACAAAAACGCATCAGTGTGGACGGGGGGGCCTAAAATGAGCACAGTAACTGAACAACGTTAGCGAAGCACCTGCCCTCCCTTTCTTTTGGAAAGGTACAAAAACTGTCATTAAAAACTCGATGCGATTTTCAATTTGTAATTGGAAATAATTGAACTATGATTTTAAACTTTAAGGCATTGCTTTTATATCTTGAAAAAATCGAGTCGCTATTGCATACCAGGACGTTTTTTTTCAGAATATTTCCACATTCCATGCGATATTTCCCTTCAAAGTTTGCATTCTTTTAATCTCGCAGCACTTAAATAAAAAATATAATAAATACTTTATTTAACGTCAATTGCGTATGAAGAGGTTCACCCACTCTTTCTAGCCAGAGGCTAATGTTTAATCGCTCGACGGCTCAGATCTTAGCGTGAAAGTCGAATTTGCAGAAGGAGGAAAACCGGAGTACCCGGAGAAAAACCCTCGGAGCCAGATTGAGATCGACAAATCTCAGCCCACATGCCGAGCCCAAGAATCAAACCCGGGTCGTAGAGGCCTAGGTGGGAGGCACGACTGATGACCACTATGCCAACCTGACTCCCGATTTTTATTAGCACTTGAGTGCTACACTGTAAATTCGAGGGTAAATAAAGTTTATTGATTGATTGATTGATTGATTGATTGATTGATTGATTGATTGATTTCACTTTCTGTTAGAAACGACTAGCCTTATATATGTTCTATTACTGGATCATTTGGTTGACTTGGTCCAGCCAGATCAGTCGATGCAGAAAGTTGTACACGAGTTTTGCTACTACATTTTTCCAAACCAACTACCATCCTGTACTGATACAAATAAAATATTGCCATTTAGTATTTACAAGGGAAACGTTAACCGCTATATTTATTTTGCGAGATATGATTAGCTCGGACCCTGTCTCCTAGAATGGTTTACGGAAGTCCGTAACATGAGCGAAAGCGCACGAGTTAAAAATAGAAAAAACTTTTAGTTTTACAATTGTATTGTATCAACTCTTTCTTCGAACGTAAACTGCATTCTTATCTGATTATTTTGGTAAATACTAAAACAACTTCGTGTCTCTGTAAAACGGGCTTAAAAATTTCTAATCTGATTGGTTTCTCACCTCGGATTTTGCATGTATAGTTGTACTTCTTATTCGATCGTGAAAGCTGGTTTTGTAAATATGGGCTAAAATGTTCAAACAAGTTTTTTGTGTAATTAAATTTTAATTTTATTCTCCAATTCTTTTACAAAATTGATTTTTATTTACATTGCAACCTCTTAGAGTAATGAAGAACTAAATTTTTAAAATACGCTCATTGAATGTGTGTTAAAACTAAAAGCGAGAAATCAAAGAATGAAAAAATAGTCCACCAAGTCTAGAGTAGAGGATGAATTGAATTCACTGCAATTTTTTGTAAAATATTTACTTTGTATTGAAACCAAAAGCATAGAACTGGTATGAAGTTCATCCAGGTGTCCAAATTATATGTAAATATACTTAAATGATACTTATTTTACAGTCTCATGGTTTTGCCAACATTTCTACCGACTGTCGTATTTAGCTTTTATCAAACGCATTAATTCAGCAATAGAGAAAGCTACAAATTTTAAATGGGACCGAAACTTTGACTGTTTCTTTTATGTTACCTGAGCGTTTGTATCATAAGATTTAAGATTCTTTAACAAGAAAAATAGCTTTTATAAATAAAATATAAATCGCTCACGAAGAAAATTTTTTTTTTTTCATGAATGTTCAAATTGCTGACTGTTTATATAGTTCTTCCAGGTATTTTGCTGCAATAAAAAAGTACCTTTAATTTTAAAGAAAAGATTGTTGATAACCGGAAGAAGAAATTTTCCTTCAGGAGGAAGGTTTTGACAAAAGAAAGAAAAGAAAGAGCCACGAGGCCAGATATCGCTTTGCCTGTGGTCTTTGCAACTGCTATTTTTCTTTTGCTTTCAAAAACCAACGCTGGCTATTGCGTTTAAAACCTGTCGATGTTTTTGTAAAAGGTAATGAAAATGAATACGTGGGCGTATATTCAAGTAACAATCTGTTTATTGATGAAATTCTAACAAAGGCAAAAAGCAATTTTGCGACCTTTTTCCGGCTCATTTGCATTAACATTTTCCAAAGATTTTTTGACGGCTACTTCCGGCGCCAAATCGCGATTTGTTCCATTACGCATGTGCAGTACTAGATGGTTAAGATAAATTTAGAAACAAACATTATATTTGTGAAGAATAAAGAGGGATTTTCAATCATGCTTTGGCCGTTTACATTCACCGTGTTGAAAACGTAAGTGTTGGGAAAGGAAAAGGATGTGATGCCTCTCGTACAACAAAAACTGTTATATGGATTGTAAAGCAAACGTGAAGCCAGTAGGTAACTCGCGGCCGATTAAACCAAAGAAAGAATTGAAAAAAACAGCTGCTGTGACTGTCGAAGCAAACGATTTAACGAGCCTTCACAAGCCCAATTCTCTAATCATTTTACCGGCCGATTTTAAGCAAAGGATTGAAACACTTCAAACATGCTTTCAAGGCACGTCAAGTTCAACTTGTGTTTGCTATCGTCCCGCGAGATCCCTTGGGTGTTTTGGACATTTGGGATGCAGTGTGAAATTGTGTACTCGCTTTGCAGAGATGGATCGGAAGTTGTTCGAAAGAGCGAAGTTGGTGTTGATGAAATATTGTTTGCAAAGATTGCAGAGTTCATTGGAGTTTATTGATGAACTAGAGAAGAATTTAGATTTGTACGTTACTATGCATAAGGCCTTACTTCATTCATCACAAAGCAAATTCTTTTCATGGAAAACTTTTCCTCTGAAAAAAGAAACATTTCATGACTTGTGCCAGTCTGCGAGAATACACATTGGACACTGGTCTACTTTGAGACCTAAAATTATATCCGATCTCCATCTCAGAACTCAACTGCCAGATTTAATGAGAACCCTTAGAACTGTGCAGCTTCGTTTCATTCAGAACACGGAAAAAATTTGTGTGCTAACGGGTAAACTCCTTCTTCGAGCAATAGAAATCTGCCATCATTTGACATGGAAAATTCCCCAAGAAGCAATGAAGCTCCTTGCAAATTCCATTGACGACTTCAACGATTTGTTGGAGTTCAGCTACAGCTCGCAGTCGGAGTGCGAAGCAATTTTTAGTTTGTACAGTTTAGGTTCGAGATTGGTTGCTATGTTGAAAGAGAGACTAACCCCTCACATTAACCTGTGTTATCAACATTCGCTGACATGTCCTATATCTCTAACTAAGTTATTGAACTCAGTGGCCAACGAAAGGTCACGTATTTTCTGTGCTGAAGTCATTTCGTATTTGACAAGCAATTCTGAGTTACAGAAGCGCCTGAAGACTGGTTTTAGGTATGTATTTGACTGGGAAGAATTTGTTTTAATGAAGGAATCTAGTCTGAACGAAAGAAACTCTCAGCAAACCATCTCTAGGAATGGCATTTTGAAAGTGTTTACTGGAACCCAAATACCTGTAATGAGAATTGAACCAGATTCGCTTTTATCATCATTTGAAAATGAGGAGAAATTGTTTGTTAATCAACTTCTTGCTTGCTTTGCCACATGTAGAACGCTTTTTCCTCTGGGTCATTCAAGCCATTCTGGATCAGCCAATAGGCATCTAGTAAACAAATTAGTACCATCATACCCTGTACCAGTTGAGGAAGTTTCAAAACCAGCACCATTATTACTACCACATGAAAAATCAGTTGCTCCACATCAAAGAACTGATTTTGGACATAGTATCCTTAAACATCGTCAATCAGAGAACACGCCAAAACTTGGCAAACGAGTACAGTGGAGTTTAACACTTAATACTGCACAAAAGGAGCAATTTTGTCTAAGTTATATGATGGCTGTCTGGTCAGATGTTGCTGTAAACGTGTGTAGCATGCTTGGAGAATTGTCATGGAATCATAATCATCCAGAGAAGTTAACAAGTTTTCCTCTGCTGTCAAATACAGTGACAGTAATGGTTGTGCAACTGCTTGAGGCAATGAAGAATTCAGGTAAATAAAACGAGAAAGACAAAAATATATATATTTTGTGTATATACTATCAACAATGTTTTGGGTAAACTTGCCAAAGTGCTTAATGCCGTGGTATCGGCAGAGCTAATATAAACTATACTAAATTCAAAACACGGGTTTCATAAAATAGAAATATACACGCAATGGACCGAGTTCTATCAATCTCAAGGTGAACTTATTTTACATACCTTTATAGAAATTTGTCTTTAAGTCTACATTTACTGATTAATTCATTCTTTTTGTTTAATGTTGCGGCCTTCGGTTTACAGATAATAAAATACTGTATTTCTCCATGATACATAACTGAATTACATCTCATTGTTCTGTACTTATAACTATAGTGTGTAGCGTGACTTAAAATTTCCCATTTAATTGTATAATTTAAATTTCTTTCTTTTAAATTACAAATATGTTTACTTAATTCTGTTGAATTCTGCTTTGTTTTTGATTTAAAAGTACAGCTGTATACTTATGGTTTGTGAGCCTAGATTTTAAAATCTGTTGCAGTAAGTCCGATGTAAGTTTCTTCATTTTCTCCGCATTTCACGGTGGCTTGATATACAATGTCTTTTGATAAACATTTTCCTTCCAGTGGGCATTCTGAATTTTTTGGACAGTTGCATTGCTTTTCAACCGGTATTGAATTTGCAGATTTTAGCTTTTTTTGTTATTACCTTTGATAATTGCTCTTATGTTCGGCATACAACTATAAGAAATCTTGATTGTGTTCTTATTGAAAATCTTGTGCAGTTTTTGCAAGGCTGGGAAGCATTTTCTGATGATCTTTTGAAATTCCTTGCTGATGTTAGTTTTGACATTTTGGTTGTATGGTGGGTTATACCAGATAATTTTTCATCTCTGTGGTTTCTTTCTTACACTCATTGTCTCAGGCTGGTATCGCAATTCGTATCTGTGCCCACTCTCATCAGGTGCCTTTTGGTACAAGGGAGCGGCTTTCTTGAACACCTCTTCGCTTGATGAGATTTCGGACAGCCGTTTGTTTATCCCTTTTTGAATATTCTTTATGACGGCTGGCAGATGGTTGGATTAGGTGTCGACATATTGCAGTATGTTGTTGGGCTTCATGTAGGGTTTATATTTGCCACTACTCAAGTCTAGCCTTACATCCAGGAAATTGATTATTTTCTTGTTGGTGTCGATCGTGATCTAAAGTCCATTTTCTTTAAAGGTTTTGCATATATATTTCTTTATTTGATCTATCTGCTGCAGAGGTGTTTCTCTGAATATTCTTAGGCCGTCATCCCGATATAGGCCGATTAATTTTCCATATTTCAATTGTAGAAGCGATAACATGTAAACCACTACTAATTCGCACGACTCTGCTCCATCAAGGCTTCCCATGGTGATATCAAAGCCGGTGTTGTCATTCTTCTTTTGCCATGGTTCGCCGTTGTTGAATACTACTGTGCGCTTAGCATGCATGATGGTATCTACTTTGTGGTCTTGGATTTCGTTATATTGCGGCACAAATTCAATTCACACTTCTTAAAAGATTTTCTGTTATTGATGGGTAAAATTCGATGATATCGAACCTGATAAAGTTTGCATCTTTTTTGCCACAACTCTGCTCAATGTTTCTTTGCTGACACGTCCGATTTCCGATTTGGTGGGGCTGATGAGTCTGCAGGATGGTTTACTTTCAAAATTAGGCTTGTAATCTTTCAGATTTATAAATACTTCTTTCTCAGCCAGTTGCCCTATGCGATCGCTGAGTGTGATGTTATCTGCAATGCATTTTGCCTCTTTGTTGATGGATCGAGCTTCTTCTTTGCTTGTTTTCTTGCATATTTTTGTGACATTTGCAGTTACTTGATCGTCGTACTTATCACGATCCATTTTGTAATAGTTCTTAGTTTTGTCCGCTTTGACTGTCAGTCTGCTCTCTTCTTTCACTGCCTTTGGATCTTTGTGTAACTTGTCCTGGAAGATGTTTGGTTTGTTTCTAAATTCTATGTTCCGAATTAAGTTGGCCATACAGTCTTCAAATTCTTTAAGTTTGTTAATTGTCGGTGGTGTTTTTGAAGTATTAAAACCATACGTTTCTTTACAGTGTGATTCTGATTCTTTGGGGTTCAAGTAAAAATAGCCCTTCCATCTTATCCTTTTTATGAACACTTCTGACTTTTCGATTAGTCTCTTGAGGTACGTCTACAGGTCTCGGTGCAGTTGGTAATATTTTTCGTAGAGTATTCAAACGATACCCGGTCCATTTTGCAAGTAGATCCAGTAGAGTGCTCAACAAATAGGAGCGTTATGTACTATAAACAACGTTTTGGGTAAACTTGCCAAAGTGCTCAATGCCTTGGTATCGGCAGAGCTAGATTTTAAATCTAGGCTCGCAAACCATAAGTCTACTTTTAAATCAAAAGCAAAGTAGAATTCAATAGAATTAAGTTTAAACACATTTGGAATTTAAAAGAAAGAAATTTAAAATTATTATACAATTAAATGGGAAATTTTAAGTCACGCTAAACACTATAGTAACAGAACAAAGAGATGCAATTTATGTATCACGGAGAAATACAGTATTTTATTATCTGTAAACCGAAGGCCGCAATGTTAAACTAAAAGAATAAGTTAATCAGTAAATGTAGACATAAAGACAAATTTCTATTAAGGAATGTAAAATAAGTTCACCTTGAGATTGGTAGAACTCATTGCATTGTGTATATATTTTTATTCCGTGGTAATCACTGACAAGTGCAGATTACTGTATGAAACAGCTCTGTCTGATTAAAACGGAATCAAATGAAACCTGTGTCTTGAATTTAGTATAGTCTATATATACATATAATATATTTAATCAAACATTGTGTTAAAAATTTAGTCATCTGGATTAATAATTTCTATTCCAGCTTTAACTTTGCTTGTGGAAAATTCTAAATATGACGGCCCTAAAGTGTATATAAAGTGGAATAATCAATTGCATTTTTATATATTAATTTGTTTTTCACTTCATTTTTTAGGACAGTGTAGGAGTTCCACGGTAACAGATCTAGAGATGCCTAATTAATATGCTTTTGTTGAAAAGACCTTTCTAAAACTGGGAGGATGGTTAAATTGACATTTTTTAAATTAGTTCTTTAGATAGTCATGTTTAAATATTTAATTAGATATATCATAAACTTGTTGTGTTCCCTCACTTTTTTAATAGTAAAAGTATTGTTTTTTGTAAAAGATTTGAAGCCCTTGCTGGCGAGACTTCACAAATTGATTTATTGAGATGGCTGTAGGCTTATCAATTTGGCTTTTGCCTCATGGTAACTTAAATTGTAAGCAACTTGCAAAGTCTTGTCAGTAAAGCCTTCAAATGTTTTACAAAAAACAGTACTTTTGCTTCTAAAAAGTCAGGAAACAGAAGTGTGACATCTAATTACTAGATATTCAAAGATGAATATCTCAAGAACTATAATAATGTGATATTATGTCAACACCATCTTTCAATTTTAGAAAGGTCTTTTCAACTAACACATAAAAATGTATGCAATTATTTCACTTCATATACTCTTTAAGTAAATGTTCTGTAACATTGTAAATGAGAAGGAAGTTGGAATGTTTTGATTATGCTGATGATATTGCACTCATAGCGAGCAAATTCATTGACATACAGAACAAAAAAATACAATTATAGTAAAGGCAAAAAAATAGCGGAACTGAAAGTTAACTTTAAAAAGATGTAGACAGTGCAAATGAATGCAAAACTTGACTGATCTGTCAAGATAGATGGACAGCAACTGCAGAAGGTAGAAGTATTCACATATCTGGGATTAAGAGTATCCAAAGTTAGAGTGCAGTGGCAGTAAGAACATATGTCAACATTTCTGAAATCTAGGAACACATTTCTATCATTGATTCAAATGTGCAAATGCAGCATATACAGTGTGAAGATCTGATGTACTGTATGGACCCAAGTGCTGCCATCTGCAGTGGCAGATGTGAAGAAATGCGAGAAACTCCAAAACAGATATATCTGGTATGGATATTGCAAGTTTTCTGTCCAAACAAGATTAGCAAACAGGTTCTAAGAGAACGTATGAAATCCCAGATGAATGAAGAAAGCATGAAGATTAAAAGATGACCATAAATCAGGCATGTCCTATGGAAAGGACATTCAGGAAGACCAAAAGGTAGCTCTTGCTTGGATACTCAACAGCAAACAAAAGAGAAGAAAAGTTTAAAGAAACCTGGTGTAGGGCAGCTGAGATGGAGAGAAAAACAAGATGGGGGAACAAGTGCAAGCCATCAGGGACAGGCTAAGGTTAAGAGATCTGTGACTCCGCTTATGCTCCTTAAGGAGTGATGAGGATTGATGAGTGAGGAAAACTGCTTTTTTTGAGCAATTACAAAATAATACATATTTATGAAATGCCAGCGATCAAAATGAGTTTAGATTGGTCCTACATTCTTTTAGTTTAAAGACATAGAAATAGATCTGGAAATTGCAAGATGATTCCAATGTATATGCGTTTCCTTGTACCTAATTTTAGTTAGAAAGTCTTGAAACACTGTACATGTATTTCAAAGTTTTTTAAGCTAAGTATTTAAAAAATTCAGAGTTGCAGCAGAGATTTACACCTTTTTTGTACTAGAATGGAAGCTGCTGTACATCAGCTTTAACTTTAGTAATTGTTTAAACTAAGTAAAAATTAGTTGTTTAGTTTTAATTTTGTATACTCAAGGTCTTTAAGATATATCTTGTTACTCTGTTAAAGTTTAGAGAATTATGTCATATAATTTAATAAAGAAATTCAATCATTCTTAAATATTATAGAAAATGCTTGTTTTTCAGTATTTCATTATTGAAAGTTATTTTAGTTGAGTGAAAGCTCTTTTACTGTCCGTATTAATTTATAGCTTGAGGATGTCTGGAATTGCAATTTTAACAAGGAAAGATTCAAAGCACTTATAATATTCCTGGTTACTTTTTTTGTCACCATTGACAAACAAATGGAAAGTCATCAGCATTGTCTTATAGAATCTGTTTGCTAGCTAAACCTTTATAGTGGCTTGGCAGACGAAGAGGTTCTCTATATATGTATTTTCTATGGCCATATTAAGTCTAGTGTTGGAAGGCAGACTTTCTATAAAGTAATCCAAACTGAGCGCCCTTAAAGTGCCATGCTAATTATTATTAAAAATCTTATCCTATTATGAATATTAAAAAGCTCTCTTGTTAATAAATAATTCTAAAATCTGGCTGCCATGCAGTTAGTTTACATTTAATTTGTTTTCCAGTGAAAATAATGGGCATGATCATGCTACACAGAAACCTCATAAATCTAAAAGTTTAAGTTTTGATCAGCAAATGTCACAAAAATATGCAAGAAAACAAGCAGGAGAAAATGAAACTGATAAGTTGTAAAAACTCGCTCAATGTACATAAAGATTTCAGTTGCAGGTGGATGTTTGAATTTGTTTACAGGTGCATTTTTAACTTTGAACAGTTGTTTCAATGCTTTCCATTAAAGGCAAAGAACATTTAGTGTTGCAAATTTTAATATATCATTGCCTGAAAAATGTAGCTTCCATATATTTAATCTCAATTTTGATATTTATATCCCTTGCATGTTGAGTGTGTTGCCTTGTTTTAAGACATAACAATTGGTGTTCATAAAGGAAGCTTATGTAATAACCAATTAGATAATGAGAGCTATAAAGAAATCAGGAAGGGTCTGTGTACTACAAACATATAATTTTTTTAATTTAACTGTAGTACTGAGTAGAGAATTTTTAAATTTGAATTTATATTATATATCTTTAAAAAAGTTTCAAGTCTTTTTTCATGCATATAAACGTTTTTTAATATATTGATTTCTATTCCATTTCATTAAATTATTTATTCTACTTTTATTTTTGTTTTTCATTTCATTCATAAAAATAATTATCTGCTGAGATTAAAATTTAAGTGAAGAAATTAAATTTAAAATGCAGCTTCATTCGTCAGTTAACTTAAAGCAAAAAGCAACTTAAATCATGGCCTAAAGCTACCAATATGGCCAAGAGACACCTACAACTAGATTGAGTTGTTGAACGAACTAAACATTTTGGTATTCCTTGTGGAACTTCTAAACCTTTTGTGATTGGCTCTGCATACTTAGATTAGACTTTGAAAAGGTGTTTTAAAAAGTGTCATAAAGTTACATTTCCTTCACATTTTTTTTAACATAATTATTTGAATAGACTGGGATTTACTTTCACTGCTCATTGATATTAGCTTGATGTTCAAAAGGGTGTTACAAATTTTTTCAAAAACATTTTGTTATCAAATCATACATGGTTGAGCTGTTTTTAAACTTTTGAACCAATCAAAGCTAGCAAGAATCTACATATATCTTTGACTCGAGAAAGGACTATACTTTTAAAAGAAATTGTTTGCTGTAAATATAGTACACAAACATCACTATTACCACAGACCTTATGCATAAATGGCGGGTGTTTTAATATCCTTTTGTCTTCATTCAAATTAGCCCTACTAGCCTTGTTCTTGGGTTAAACTTTCAATAGAATATGTTACTCAAAACGGCTAGTAGCGCCAATACAAAAGAATATCAAAGTTGTCACCATTTATGAATAAGGTCTATAAACATGCTTATGAAAATTGTACAGTTAGGTCATATCCAGTAGCTGTAACTTTACTTTACAAACTAAGATCAATGATATAGACAATAAGGACTCTTGACTGTGTTGAAATCCAGTGATTAGTGTGAAAAATGTGATAATAGTATTGTATAGTTGACTACTCAATTGATCAGCAATGGTTGATTAGTTTACCATATTAATTTAAATTGTTAATTATTTTAACATCCATTTGGGCCATAATGACCATAATGTCAAGCATTTCATAGAGTTCTATCTGGAATAAATGTAAATACATTGATTATAAATATGTAGCTTCGTTAGAAATCATCAGATAATTTAACTTAATATTAAAATTTGTTTAAAAATTAAAACTCCCAGGGGGTACCCCCCATAGTTGTAAAATAAGGATACTCATATTTATTAAGTAGGGGTCTAAATTGGCACTTCGGCATTTGTTTGAGGTTTTCAGAGAAAAATCAAAGTAATATATTTTATAGGGGGTCACTCTTGCTATGAGGTACTTTTTAATGTTGAAAATGTTTACACTTTAGCATTTTTTAGGTTACTTTTCACATTCTCAATTTGATCCAGTTCGATCCTGACACATTGTCAAGATTCAAATATTTATGTGACCTTCTTTTCTGCCTAAGCCAACTCAGCTTTCCATCCTCCCGGGGTAGGTAAATGAGTACCAGTGTCTGCTGGGAGCTAACCTGGGATGGATTAGTGTTCCGTCCAGGGGAAGTCAAAGACTCTTATCCGCTTAACACTACAGTCCGACTAGGCTCGAAAATATTTAGCTTATAGCTAATAAAGCTTCAGGTCAACTTACCTCATCTCTATCATCCAAATCTCTACCATAGCTAGCACGAGTGGGTTTGTGTTTTTTATCCTGTTGTTCTGCAATTCTAATCTTGTCAAGACTGTAGTCATTATTGAGACAATTGGTCTCAGGTATGGAGTTCAAATCTAACGCAGCCGAAGATCTTTCGTCTGAAGAAGTGAGACGTTTTATGTTAACAACATAAAATGGAAATATGATGATACACATTTATCTTTTCGATTGAAACTAAAACTAAGAAACAAACGAAGAAATAAAATCGTAAAAATGTATGCTATTTGAGATCACATTTCCAAACCATGGTCAGGGATATGATTTCCTTTGTTTTAAACTTGATAAATTATTAATGGTTTGAGAATGCAATTTTTTGTACACAATGTTAGTGACTGCAAAAGAGAAGCCAAAATTATTTCGTGCACCTTTGAGTAGCGAAGAATGAAAACCTTAACCCAGGGACCCTTCTGCAAGGCAATTGTGTTTTTGTTTAAAATGTGTTAAGTATGTAAACTTTACCTTCTTCGTTGGCTTTGCTGTTTTCATCTGTTTTCTTCCAGTCCAAGATAAAATCAAGTTTTGAGGGATCTTTCCATTCAGATGGAAACAAAGAGTCACCTCCAACATAAGAAAACCTATGAAGACTTTCATCTTCAGATGGAGGAGACGGGGAAATTCTAGCAACATTTCTCACTTTGACATCCGACTCGGTTAAATCTACGCTAGGCTTTGACAGTGCAACATCTTCTTGAGATTTCTGCGGAACATTATCATCCATCTGCAGAGTTCCATTAATACCTTGGCTTGCAGGAATATCATTTGATCTGATATCATCAGTTTTCAATTTTCTCAATTCTTCAATTTCAATTTGTAGTTCATTAACCTATCAATTGAATTAGGCAGCCGATCAATAAACTAATCAATAAGTTAATTAAACAGTCAAAAGGTGAGTCAAGACCAATCATCAGTCAATGACCTGAACAATTAACCAATCGCTTAATCAATCAACTATAATCATTCCATCAATTAATCAGCCAATAAACCAGTCATATAATAAGTAAATCAGTCAACAAAGTAGTAAACTAAATTACTCAATCAACCAATTAACCAACTCTGTGCAATAAACTAGTTCCTAAAAAAAGATAGTCAACCATTAAGTGGTTCAAATAACTAAACAATGAAACATGTCATTGCATAAATTAGGTTATAATTATCAACTCTCTAGACAGTAAGAATTTTTCTTAGCTCCTCTAAATTACAATAAGGGAAAGATTCTATATTTATTTGATTTAACAAACTCGGACATTTATATAACATAACATAACAGTCTCTTGTCAGCTCGTTGATTAGAGATACCTCTGTACAAAATAATCCATGAATAAAGTTACCATATGTAAAAAACGATTATTACATATCTACACATAGAGATAAGATAAATCTTAAAGCTTCAAAAGAAGGAGTCAAAACCAAGTCGTTTACCTGATTTTCTAGTGACTTTATGCGGTTATTCTTGCTAATAATTTCATCTTTAAAAGCTTGCTCCCTGATAAATAGAACAAAAACAGCTAATGAATAGCAGTGCCTAAAAGGTACAAATATTGCTTTTTTAACATTGATACATGTGCACTAGACTATACTAGCAATAGCTTCGCCCATTATTTATATTTCTCGTTCATTTTATATCCAGCTCGTGGGTATATTTGTAAACAAACTACTCACTTCCAGTAACTAACCCTTAATTACATACAACTGTAATATATGTTCTCACAATGGATGTTTTTAACTTTACCTTGTCAAATGAAGTGTAACTATGGCCGCAGCTAGGATTTTTTCAGTGGGGTGGGGTAGGGTGTGGGGCAAGTTCTCTGAAATCTTACAAAAAACCTAAAAAGCTGATAAGAATACCGTATTTCTTTAATTAGTTCTCAAAGTCTTGGGGGGCCAGCT
>JAOTRI020093170.1:0-15306 GCA_028564885.2 Zoanthus sanctaehelenae | reverse complement strand
GTTTGAGAAATCAGCTTAAACCATGGGGTTATCATTACAGTTCCACTGTCTGCCTTCTGTAGAAGTTCTTTGACAGCTTTCTGATCCATGAATCTGCATTCCTTTACCTCGTTATCATTAGGCTTATAATCAACGTCTTTTTGTACAATAAAAATGTAATCCAACTCGTGTTCACCCCATAAGCTGTCAGAATATGCTTTGTAATGGATTTTTGTTAAGAAGTTTAGTTGATGAACTGGAATCTAAAGAATATCAAGAACAACTTTATGATAGAATAAAAATACATCAATTAAATATTAATAGTAAAATGCAAATGGTGCCTTAAGCTAAAAGTTATACACAAAAGGATCTTAGCTTTTGCCATTCTATGTCATTAGAGATCAAAAATGTTAAATATTTATATCGACATAAAAATTATTTAAAAAGACAATATTCACCAGCTCAAGACATTATTATTTTACTAAATTTTCAACCTCGAATATTGCGTTTCTAGCGTTTTGATTGGTTCACTCAATCTCGCTTATCAGCTCATACTGTATATACCGAATGACCATATATGGAAACTAACAACAAAAATCTCGTTTATCAATTTATTAAATATTTTTCGCTATTTTCAAGAATCAAAAAGTTTGGAAAACTCATGAAATTTAATAAAACAATTATTCCATTCACGCTTGAGCGCTTGATGGATATGAGATGATAATAGCCAACTCGGCGCTACACACCTCATTGGTTATTTACCATCTCATATCCAATGCGCGCTCTTGGAATAATTGTTAAATAATAATATATTCTAAACCCACTCGAGTTTACCATGAGAAATGATTATCAAAGCATATTTTACAGAGGCACTGTTATCTATGAAACAATCTCAATAAAATTAGAATAAAATCTATTTTTTCAGTCCAGCAAAAATACTTTTAAGTCTGAAGTTCTTTTTGGGATAATTTCTGTATTGGGGCATACTTATTTATGCATGCATTTAATTGCATATATAATAGGGTTCTGGTGAGTTTGTATGATTAAACAATAGTACCCCAATATGAAATTTTTACTTAAACATTATTCTGTAATGTTTATGCTGGCCTGAAAATATGAAATTTGTGATTACCCTTTTCTGTGGGGGGAAGGGGAGAAGCCTAAAAATTAACCTAAACCCTTCCTCCCCCCTCCCCAGCAAAATTTCTGCATTGGGGAATGAAATAGTTTCAGACAAAAGCACATAACATGACCATAATTAGAGCTATCTTACCTCTTTTGTTGGTATTCCTAATTCATACTCGAGTCTTCTCTGTGCCGCTAGTTTTACCCCGATATGATCTGCATCTTCCAGTTCTGTCTCGTTGAACAACGGGTGACTGCAGCATGTATTTGTGTAATAACCTGGAAATGTAATCTTTGAGTCAGCTCTCTGTTGTATAAGCAGCTCGTTTCGGTTATTAAATAGGAACACACTGAAAGCACGGTGAAGCATTCCATGGTCAAATTTGACTATATTCTCTTTAGAATGACAATTTCTTTTTGTTGCCGACCCAGTTACATTATCTTCGTTGTCAACTAAAATGCATCGCTCTTCAAGTAGCTTTTCTTGAATGGGATCTATCGCAGTTTTCATCGACGCAAATTTGTTGAAAGGCCGGCTTGACAAATGACGAATGAGATTAATATTCTTCACTGAAACGATCATCATCTTGTTTTCAATAAAATTTAAAGAAATTAATCCACAGCAGAAACATGGTGGACATTCAACATCACTAATCAAGACATCGTGTGCAGGAAGTAATTTGTATTCGTTCCAGTCTCCCTCGACTTAAGTTTTGATATTTAAAAATTTGAAAAATATTTTTAGTTTTAAAGTTTAAGAAAAGTAGTTGTCGATTTAAAAAAGTAGTAAAAGTTACGTTGAATAGGGCTGGGTTCGTCCAGTCTCGCCGTAAAGACGTAAATAAAGTTGCACTTCAGTCTTGTTTCATCCTGTACGGCCGAGAGAACCTGGGTCTGTTCCCGTTGTTTTTTCAACATGGCTGAAGGTGAGAGAGTTTCCTTGAATGAGAATGTGTTTCCTCCCCTTAATTTACTGTTAAAGGTAAGCTAACGATTCTTCCTTGGTTTTTCACGAAAAAGAGATTTTCAAATGCTTGACATCTATAAAAATATTGAATGACTTACTGTTGTTACACATCATGAAGTTCTCCCAACAATTAAATCTTGACCCTCCCAGATAATCCGGGAGTCTCCCGCATACAGTGCGAATCTCCCGGTCTCCCTCACGGGTAACCAAATCTCCCGGATAAAAGCGATTTTGAACCTTAACGCCACTGTAAACTTAAGTCCTGTTTCCAAATTTACTCAAGTCAATACAAATTCAGTTTTTTAAACTCATGTTGCCGTTTCTTGAGGTATTTCTACGCAATCATTTAATGAATGATGAACTCTAAAAACAATCCATATTCATTGGGTCATCATCGGGAAATCCTTGGAAAACTTCGTTTAACTCAGTCTTCAGATCAACAATCAATCATCGGAAGTCTTCGGTAAACTTCGGAAATCTTCACGTTGACTTCGGAAGTATTCGGTAGTTTTATTAGAGTTATATCAAAACTTCAGGGAAGGGGGGAAAGGTTGATGTCGGTGTGGTAAAAAAGAAAAATCTCCAGATTTTAGATCTCCAGAGGTTGGCATCTCTGAAAATATCATCATGATGGTTTTTAGTGTAAACCTACTAATGGTCTAATATGTATCCTGCATTCTGATTGGCTATTCTACTAGAGGTCTAGGTGATAGCCTATAAGTTACGAAAAGATGGCAGATCAAAATAGTAATGAGCTCCATTTAGCTTTAATATCATAGAATTTCATTGATAACTTAATAATTTGTACTTTATTTTTGACCAATTAGTAGATTTATACTAAGACAATTAGACCTTGATCTTGGTCTCATGGACTATGACTTTGAATAGCTCATTCACCTTATAATATATGGCCTCATGAACTATTGACTTGTAGTCCATTCATCCTCAGGGTCTTATTGTTAAGTATCCACAGTTATTTATCTTGAGTTTCTTTTGTAGGGGATAATTTTTAATTGATATTAATCTTGTGGTTGTGTACTAATTTATGTTAGTGGAGATTCACTACTTAGAGGCTGTTATAGTTTAAAAGCATTTATGAAATGTCTGACTAGCTATAGTCTGGGTAATTTAAAATGTAAATTAATCAACTTGTAAAATGATTTCTGATAGAAACTGGCTGAACAGGTTGCTAAACTTCATGATGAGTTCTACTCTAATGCTACTCTACAAAGAATGGCCAAGGTAGCCAAGTTGAAGGACCTAGATTTAAAGTATTACACAGATAGTGATCTGGTTCAAACTCTTCCACCAGATATGAAATTTGATATGTGAGTACTAATTTCAAGTTTAGTACATAATTTTATTGCAGTTCCAAACAAGAAGGTGCCCATGATGGCCAGTTTGGGTTCAAAATAGCAGTCGGCTGCTGGTGATAGACGGCAGATTTTGGACCTTGCCAGCGATTTTCGTTTCCACAACACAGTTTTTTTTTAGTTTACTTAATGTTTATAATGTATTGCAAACAGGATATTTAACCTGGCTATGAAAGCAGCCAGCAAAAATTTTGGACCAAACAACAGAGCTTACAAAATAAAACAAAAGTTTAGAATGTTATTTTGAACCCTGGGTATCCTCGTTAAGAATGTAAATTGAGTACAATTTTATTGTATAGGGTACCTTCTTTGAGTAAAAATGGTATAGGATACCCTCATCATCATCATCAATCCAGTATTGATCCGGTTTTATCTCCGTAAACGAGGGTGGCCGGATTTACCCCACTCTACCAGCAATCTTTCCCACTCCTACTCTCCATCCCGCTCGATTCACTGCATCCTCCCTCTTCAAACCAACACTCATACTCTCCTTCTCCACCTGCAATCTCCATTTCTTCTGCGGTCGTCCTTGCTTCCTCTTTCCCTTCACTTCAAACTCCAGTGCCTTCTTCAAACATGGCCATCATCCCGCCTTAACACATGCCCGTACTATCTCACTCCATTCGTCTATGCCATCTGATCTTGAACCACTGTTTCCTTCAATTCCAGCATCTCCATTAGGTCTTCGGTCCTCCTTCTCTCCATCAGTTTCGCACCACACATTGCTCTCACCATCGCTCTTTCAGTTCTTCTCAAAAATGCCATCTCATTCTCCCTCAAACACCACGTCTCACTTCCACATAAAACTCAAGATTAAAAAAATGTACAGGAAATTGTCCAAGGATTTTTCATTCAAAGATTTTAAAAGCAAATAAGTGAATACTTATATCACCCGAATTTGGCCAAGGGGAGTCACTTAAACACACAAAACTCCCAGCTTCTCATTGTGCTTTATCTAAAGATGACTAAGAACTCAGAAATGTTCATCTTAAATGAAACTTTTTATACTTCATGTACAAGTAAATATAATTTTATAACTTATATATTAAATAGTTTTACCCAATTAGTAGATTAATACAATAATTGTATCAGAAGCAACAATGAATACCTTTCCATATTTCTCCTTTTGGCTCTTCTAAGGGCAACAATGCCCTCTTTGGCAAACATATCCAAGGAAAACGGATCTATACCCTAAAATAAAAACAACTTATTTCCTTAATATAATTTGCATCACAATCCTGAGAACAAGTAATCATTAATGATTCCTCGCCATTTTTACTGTCTCAGAGGTAGTGACAAAGTAAATTAATATCATCAGAAACATTATCTGAACTTTCAATTTAGTTTACATCACTGACAATAATGGTGAGGTATGGCAGTTTTAATATTTATTAACAAACAACAATTATTCACATATTCTATTCTTCTAAAAATAATTTATTGTCACCCATTTTTCCTTGCGAGGGGCTAATGTTTAATCGAACAACAGCTCAGATATTGGAATCATATGAATTTGAAGAGGGAGGAACCACTCTTACCTTCTGATTAATCACCACAAAGCTTTTATCAGTTCCTTCACAAACCTGAAAAACGTGAAATGATATAACTGTAATGTGTTTTAACTTATAAACCACTCCAAACAGTATTCATCAATCATTTCAGATATGTCAACAACTTTATTTGTTCAAAATAAATTGAAGAAAGACCATGGACAAACTATGATACTTGACTGGAGTAATGAGTACATTTAACAAAACTTTAGTTGAAATATTTAAAAAAACACAGAAAAAAACTGAACCATGAGCAAGATATACATGCATGGTGTAGCACTTTTGAATGTTACAAAATAATTTTGGTTCAAATCTAATACCAAAAGAGATAAATGCAAAGAACTTTGCAAGACTATCTGAATATGAATTAATTACAAGCTTTGAACTTTGGCAGGAAAGGATTACTAAACAAAGAGGTCAGAAGCAGATGTGAGGTGACGAATGTTGCACATAGACTGAGGAAAATGAGGCTCAGAAAGACTGATATACAGCAATCCATTTATGAGATGATTTCATCATGTAAAACATAGCAAACGTAACAGAGTGATGGAACTGAAGGTGAAAGGTAAAAGGCCAGTAGGTGGACGATAAAAGACCTGGAGTAAGGTAGTAGAAGAAGTCTGACATGAGGAAATTAAACATACTCTTAGGTAGAAAACAGAGAAGGCAACTTGGATCACATCAAAACCCAGTAATGAGAAACTAGGGACATTAAAGAAAGACATGATAATCATCTTTTTAGTTATACTGTGGTAAAAGGCTATAAAGTCTCCTGATATCAACAATCTATTCTTTGAAGGTGGTGATTTATTAAATACGGTGCTGCTTTTGTGCAGAGATATTTATTGCAATTTCTAAAGTTAGCAACTCAACCAGTTGATAAAGCCTGTAAGCATTTGGTACCTTCTTTTTAAAGTCAATCACTTTCTGTACTCTATCATCGGTAAATTTCCTCTCAGCTGCAACTAACTTTTCTCTCTCGTCAGCACTCTTGTAAAAGAACCCAGCATTAACTTCACTCTTTTCATATTCAAATGAAACATTACATGTCAGAATATAAGCATTGTCGACTTTCTTTTTCATGTCTGGGTGTCTTGCACCATGGTCCATCACCAACCCTTTGACCAGACTATAATAACAAATTAACAATGTGAAACATAATGAGTAGACTCAAACCAATGGGCTAATCTAGTTACAGGAGAGGATAATAAATATAAAAAAGACTTTCTACTTTTTATTGACATTCATAGTTAGTAATCACTAAGGTTTGCTCAAGTCCTCTTCACTAAGTACTTACAGTTTTTTTCATATGATTTTCAACACCAATAAAGTTACACCAGTCCCGAATTTTGAATCGTTTCTTATTGAAGACATCATTATCTCCCTGTAGCTGACTTTTTGTAACTTTTCCATGATTTTTCTGTTTTTGCAAGACTTTTTTATTATCATGTGACATACAGTATTTGGTTAGAGCCACACAAGTTACACTTGACTGATAGTGCAGTTTTACACACAAAGTCTCTGAGTTTACAGTATCTCTTCAATATTTGATTATTCATCAAAAAGGTGTTTACTTTTGTGCAAATATACAGCCTGCTTATAAATCTTTTTCTACCTGGAGTTATTATCTATCTACATTCTACGAATTTTTTGCATGACTTTCCATAATTGCCCTAATCAACAATTTTTTATGACCAAATGTCATTTTCCAACCCAAACATTTTTTTTAAGAAATCAAAGAATCGACATACTCAACCTCAAACTTACACTTTAATCCAGCTTTAAATATGAGTGACACCTTCTGAACAATGAAACTTTAGACAGTATATCATGATTGAATATATCATGAAACATGTATGTGACAATAGTGTTTTCTTGGCACTCAATTATAAAAACTGCATTAAAAAAAACCATAGCTCAAGAAAAAAAAATCACATGATTTTTTCATGCCTAGAAAATGCATATTCACATTCCATGAGTTTTCATGACCAGTGAGCCATGAATTGACTTTCAAGGGTTTCTATGACCTATACAAATCCTACCAAAAGGCTTTTTCTCAGTCTTGCAGACTAATCTAACACAGGTTCTTTCATGTTATTACCTTGAGAGTGAAACCACAAGTTAAATGATAAATTTTAATAATAAGAAAGGTATTTACACTGTATCTGTTTCAGTTTTGTGCATCATCTCCATGATCTCTACCATGTGTAAATCAATGGGCTGATTCTCTTGTTGAATTGCCAATACTGCATCAACAACGGCCTGTAAAAGAAAGATATATGTATATAATTTTATATACTTTTATCCGGGCATTTCCAGGCATTTTCCAGGCTAGAAAATTTACTTTTCCAGGACCCAACCACAAACCTTCCTTGGCAAAACTCACATGGATTAACTAAGCTATCAAAACAGCCGAAGTGCAGTTTTTCAGCTTTCCAGCAAAAGTAAAGTTTATGCAAATCCTGAAATATTGAATTCATAGCCAGGGCTTGATGTTGCAGCCTGTGGGGTTGCCATGAATTTAACTTGATTTGGTCTACTGGCAACCAACTTTTCACTTGTGGTCACCAGTTATTATTTGCTGTTTGAAAACAAATATAAATTATAGGAGACAGCAACCCCAAGGGTGGAATTACATTTCCTAAAATAACAAATATTTCCATAAGAAGGACTTATTATATCTTTTGCTGTAAGAATAAACTAAAAAGATAAACCCCCTAATTTATGACATTCAAATATTAACATGGTATTTTCTACTGCACATACTGTATATGTATATATTTCTAGAAGTATACTAAAATTGTAAAAGTGCATATGTTTATGATCCAAGAAGCAAGTTCTAAATTATCTTTTTGAGTGATATTTACAATATTTCATGGGATCACTTTTTTTACTAAAAATAAAATCTAGTAAGAAAAAGGCTAAAAGATGATAAATTGTTTAAAAACTAACATTTCAACTAAAAATCATCTCCAGGAAGACCTGTTTTAGTTTAAAATGTTAGAAGTTTTCAAACCAATCTTAATATTTTAGCTTTTTTTATTATAATTATATTAATTTACAATTCATTATTTATAAAACTGAACATTAATCATTGTTAAATTACTTTTATTGTTATGGTAACAAGTTTTTTTAACTACCTCGGTAAGAAGATCTGCAAGTTCTGTGTGAACCTTTGTTCGAAGAGAAGTGGAGGCTACATTGATTAGTGTCTCTCTATCCATTTCTTTCTTGACTTTTATTTCTTCTAATACCTGTTTAACAATAGATTTATTTATCTTTCATAATCCATCTCTTGTGAATTCTTGGTTTGCATGCAATCCCATGAGGCACAAAAGACAATAGACATAGTGGCCATATTGGTGTACAAAACAAAAGAAATAATCAAAATTCTTTTCTAAGGAGAACACCAACATGGCCACCATGACATAAAATGAAAACCGGCAATACTTAGCTCCACTAAAGTGTACCAATTCAAACCTCTTTTTGAAAAAACTCTATGTAGTGAAAAAACTACTAATTAAAAATAGCAGATAAGAATATGTGGCTATAGAAACAAAAGATGTACAATTAAGCGTACAAGTGTCTATTGCCTATATTTTCTGCACATTGTTTTTATGTGGTGGAAACTGCAACAATAAAATTGTCCATATTTTGTGTTGATTTATTTAACTACAAAATACTCAATCATCCTTGAAAAAAACAGAACTAGCTTCCTGATTCCACACACCCTAACACACTGTCATGAAAATTAAACCGCAGGTAACTTGGGCTAACTACTTATATAGAAGAGTTATAAGAGAATGATTGAACATTGTCAACTTAGTTAATTTTCAGAATAGATGTGGATGTATGAAACACTGAACTGTTCTAAAAATAAAATGAGTTGCCAGTGTCTTATACGTTTACATACAATCCTTCATGTGATTTCACACGTGACAGGTAGGAATTAGCCTGACTGACTCTCCATCATGGATCACTTAATGATTAGAGTTAACATACTGACAAAGTAAACTTTTTTCATCTTAATGTCTATCTGTGCATGTGCAGTAAACCAAAAAACTAAAAAGAAAAGATTTTTCACAATATCATTGATGAGTGAATTCAGAAAGAATATATCTTAATGCCTGGACTCCAAGGATAAGGTGGCTCAGAAAGATTATCACTAACCTCCAAAGCTTTCTTTTTTGCCAGTTCAAATCCTTCTGCTACAAGTCGTGGGTGCAAGCCCTTTAAAAGATATAAAAGGAAAGATTCTTAACAATTATTACTGTTAGTTTTATTAGCAATGAAGATAGTGCAAGGTCATTCACTAAAGTTCAGATTGTCTAGCCTTATAATTTGACATAAACAGGTAACCTTAGAACTAAGAGTTATTAATGGCAATAATTATAACTGAGTACAATGAGATGCTCTAGAAGCATTCACTGGGCTACCTTTAGTTTCAAATCCTTTTTCTCCTCACAACACAGCTTGTGTTGCAAGGAATTGTGTGATACACATATTGTCTGGTCAACAAATAAACAAACCGAATTTATAACTAGCCTTACCATATGTAGCCCAGTAATAACTGTTTGTAGGTGTAAAATGTTAAATGGACATAAAATTAAGTTGAGACATGAAACAAACCTCATGTTTACAGCAAAAAACTATGGGAACAAGTCTAGACCCTAGTTTTCTCTCATGAAAGGGGAATCCTAATTAACTGGACTGGTAACCAAATTGGAACAGACAGATGAACAGACAGACAGACAGACAGACAGACAGACCACCACATAACATAAACTTAAGTTAAGCAGATATTCTATCAGTATAAGATGTACCAAATTACAATGAAACCTGGCAAAACTGATTGTAAAAGCTATCAACTCTGCCACCAATAACAAACGTAACATAACAAAACCAGTACTGCTGACACTACTCATCTGCAAAATATTAATGCTTACTGTACCTCTGATATGTAAAGATCAGCCTGCTTTAAAAGCTCTCCAATAATTAAAACATTTGAGGTTGTACCATCTCCTGTTATGTCATCCTGTAAAAACAAAGGTAGTACTGAATTCTACAAAATGATAATTTCATAAAGCATTAAAAATAAAAAAAAGAAATTGAAAGTTTCATTAAAATGCCTAGCAAAATACCTGTGCTGTAGCTACTCTTGCAATCAGAGAGGCTGTTGGATGCTGAATTTGCTGTAAAATATCAGACAATGAAATGAAAGGAAGGTTTGAGAGCAACTTCCATTAATATTAAAAATGTAATTATAATATTTTATGGCTTTAAATAGTTGATAACAAATATATATAAATGCACAGATGCTGAATGAACCACATTTTCTGGGCCAGAGTAGAATTTGAATATTAAAACCTGCTGTGACATCAGCTAGAAAAAAATTCCTGCAACTTGGCAAAGCTCTGAAATCTTTTATCTACAAAATTTTTAATTACTCAAGGACCTAACTTTCTAGACCTTATATAAACTACAGACTCTATCAACTACTAGGTGACAAACAACATAGTCATTACAAAGACAAAATGAAAGGTGCTGTCAAATTTCGGAATATCTCACCCAACTTATAATCTTAATAACAATCCTAAATCTACATTACTGTTTGTAAGTATCTTTCAAAAATATTTCTTGTCACAAAGGTTTTTTGTCCAGCCAATTTTTAACAATTTCTCAAAGGAGCAAGCACATAGATTGAACTACCTTACACTAATTGTAATTTATGAATCACATGAAAATATTTGATTATTTTATGGTTTATGCAAGATACATTCCAAAAGTTGCTTATTGGTCATGAAACAAAAAATTCATGGATCACAGGAAAATTAAATTCTTCTTGCACAGGTCATGAAAAAGCTATGGGATACCATTCTAGATCTCCCTTGGAACTCATGTTTTTGGTGTATGTACATGGGTGTTAAATAACCTGAAACCTTTGACAATGAGGAAATTAAACCAATAACACCCTCTATGAAAATAACAGACCCAACATTGTCAACATCACTCTCCCATACTGGCCATGGGTTTATGGTTTCTGCTAAAAAGGCCAAGAAGTTTGTCATACAATCCTACAATAAGCAACACATAGAATCTAGAAATTACCATTTCATGTAATAATACATTTCCATCTTTTGTTAGTTTGATATCTCCAGCTCCTGAAACCAACCTAAATAACAAAACAACACAGCCTGTTGTAACTGTAACTAACTTGCAAAAGACACAAAGAGGAAACTTAATGCTATAAACCACAAAGAATTACATTTTTCTAAATATTTACTTTCATTAAAATCAACCAGGTGAAACACACATAAACTATTTATTCATTTACTCTGAAACTTCACAAAAAAAGTCACAAAGCGGTTAGTTTTGCTAATTCTAAACTGAACTCATTATGGTATAACTGAACATCTAACAGAGCATGTAGCACAAGATTTTGAAAGTGTACACACCCTGTAGCAATCAGGAACAACAAATTTAAGTCTCTGAAATGCCATTTTCAAATATATCCACTAAACTTTTATACAGTATATCCAATAAATTCAAAAGAAAATGGAGCAGTTAATTGTTAATTTTGCAAATCTTGAGTTTGTATCTAAAAACTGACAACGTAAGGTGGGTTGAAACAATTTAGAGATTTCAGCTGTACTAACAGATACATATGCATACACTATGCTCCAGAGAAAGTGAAGTATTTTTAAAGTGTTATCTATGCATTGTATAAACCAGATTTGGTCTGCGGTTATTTTAAAAATAAACAATAAAGGTTACAATACTGGAAAGAATAAAAAAGAAAAAACATGTGTAATTGCAAGCTACAATGAATTTAAAAAAAGTTTGTTTAGATAGATTTTTTGTTTTTGTTTGCTAAAATTTATAATACAACCAAGTTTGCACTGTGATTGTAACCTGTGTCGTACCATCATTTGAATGCTATTGACAATCTGACAATCTAAATAACAACTTTTCTGTATTTCCATACATAACTTCTCAAATTTTATTTATTTCATGGTCCCAGATTTGGAATTCAGCTGGTTATATCTATCAATTTGGGTAAAATTTCCATATTGGGGCCTACCACTGTTCTTAATCATACAAACTAAACCTTACTTAAATAGTTATACGCAATGAAACTGTATGCTTGAATAAGTAGGCCCCGATACAGAAATTATGCCTCAATTTGAGCCACATTGAAGATTAAAGTTTTGGATTTTTATTTTTTCGTCATAATATAATCCCTCCCTCCCCCAATGTAATACGAACAACTGCTCTTTATTAGCACCAGTTCATAAGTAACACCCATTGGCCTTAAAACTTTGACAGTTCAAGTTTCACGCCGAAGTTGAAATTGAAGAGTATTTCTCAATGATAAAACGAGGAATCTATTTCGTGAATTATCTTAAAAGGTGAAAAATATGTTTTTAAAACATCTGACAACATAAAATTGTCACAGCAACAACTATAGAAGTAGAAATATAATCGCTAATTACAACAACTTTGAATCCTTTTGCCAATACAACAAGTTAACCATTTTACCAAGAGAGTATGAGAGCTGACACTTACTGAGTAGCTACAAAAATCAAGATCCTAAAATCAGCACGTGCTAGTAACGGCCGGGAAACATGTCACTTACATTTTCATTGTCCCTTTTGGCCCTAGATTCGTCCTCAACACATCCTGAAGTCCTCTTGCTGCACTTATATTTAGACTTAAGGCAGCTGCGGATCGAGCAACCTCGGCCTTAGGATTTAACTGTTTTATTGCTGACATTTTGTTAAAATTTTTTGTTAAACTAGCTTTTAGTAAAGTTCCCTCCCTCAGTTACAGCAGCCTCGTTCTGGTGAGGCTTAAGATAGTCCCAAGCCTTCCACGCCTTTCGTGCAAGTGATTAGGTTTGCAAAGCCTGGGAGTAACACCGACGCAGGGTTCCATGTGATAATGAATCTTTTCGATAGTAAGCAAGTTCCAGATTATCGGCTCGGTCTTTCTGCCAACGGTCCTTCATGTCTCTTAGCCTGAAGACTAAGACCACGATGCCATCATTTCTGAAACGAATCATTCCACTCTTTATTTTTATAAGAACAAACTTTATAAGAACCAGGCTGAGATTTGTCCAAAAATTAAGAGCAAGCACCATGCTGAAATTTTGAAAGCAGCAGAAAACGGTAACAAAAACGTGAATGCTCCTGTATGTCGTTGCATACATGTATGATACCGTACGATACATTTTATGATGTAATACGGTAAACTTTGTCCATCAAGATTATCTCAATGCTATTAATGTCAGTGTCTTTTATGTAATCACTGGTTCCATCTTCTATATTCATTTAGCCTCTCGTTAAAATACATTACATCCCCAACAAACCAGCCATTTTCTGTAATTCTTAGCGCCAGCTAATTTACTGTATGGAAATATTAGGAAATAAGAACAATTTAAGAACAACTTGAGGCTGAAGTTGTCAAAAATTTAATAACAGCCCAACCTAAACCAAAAGTTACTAATTCTTATAAAAAAAAGCGTGTACCGCATTTATTGCAGTCCTTAAAGGCATCGTGGAGCACAGTTGCGAACACAATGCTGAAAAACGTGGGGCCATTAATTTGCTGACACCAAAAGTTTCAAAAACTTATCCTTGGTCTACAACGTGGCCCATCATGCAATCATGAAATGAGCAAATGATGTTCACTACAGGGACCCGGAGGGGGTGAGGTCATCCAGCCTTAGCAAGTATTTTCCCTTCCCATAGACTTTCACGAACTACTGAATCAAATTCATTTTTGCTTTGTATTATCAACGAAGATCATGAAGAGCTCTGTGTTTTTTCGACACACTTTTCAGTACTTGCTTTGCTGAAAACGTATATCAGTGATTTCAAGCGAGACACGAATCCGCACTGACTTCCTTGGATTACCTCATCTACAATAGCGGCAGTGACACGATTGATGATGATCTTAGCAAGAAGTTTACTCGCTATCTCCAGGAGTACAAAGCCACAGTAATTGTCACAGATGTATCTGTTACCTTTATTCAAGAAAAGATGCAGAAATAGGGCATCTTTAAATTTCTGAGAGACATCTTCCCTATCCTATATAAAACATTGTATTAAACGGACGAGTGAGTTCGACTGCAACTGTTTCGTCACCACACTTGTAAACTTCAGCATTTACCCCATCAACGCTGGTCCCGTTTCCGGACGAGAGCTACTGAACAGTCTTGATGGTCTCGGCTTCTCATCATCAAGTTCTTCATGGATGGGTCAGTTGAGGAAGTCGATCAATGATTGCTTACAATCAAAAATGGGAGACACACGGTTCAAGCCAGAACTAAAATGTTCTGCCCACCCGCGTTGAGAGTCCAAGTCGGATAGTTAATAGCGTCTGGCTATCAGTCCAGCGAAGGAGGCTTTTGAATCTTTTCGATCGTAAGCAAGTTCTAGATTATTGAAGATCATCGATTTGGTCTTTCCCCCAACGATTCCTTGTCTCTCAGGCTGACCTGTGCTTTTCTCTTGAGACAAAGGTACAAGCTAGGACGGCAGAGCAATTATTTTCGATATCGACTGATTTTTTTTTACCTCATGCACTTGCAGATTTTTCCTCCTAGCGGGACGTTTATTTGAAGTTTTGATTTAAGAATATTTCAAGAAATGGTTGTTTCTCCGCAGCACTAGAATTAGCATTTCCGATCACCTTTATTATAATATTCTAAGCCCCCCGCGCCCACCCCCTTCCCCAATCACCTTCAGCTTCTGCCACCCCTAAGGTAAGAGGCTTTTTTGGACTGTAATGATTTGTCCATTACATCACTGATGTGACATGATGTAAGTGATCCAGAAGACCTTGAACAACGGCCGGGATCAATTTCGTCGAACCAATGGCAGTGCTTACGTGACGAATCCCATGATTTTCTCTGCAGAGCTATGGAATGCATCACGTTTCAAGCTTTTCATATGATTGTTTCAACTGGGTCAACTACTTAACTTCATTATTTATCTTCATTTAAATATATTCAAGTTTCTTTCGTTTTTTTAACTTAATTTGTTGCAACAAGTTTATTAAGAAAGGTTAAAACATACAAGAAATGACTAACCACTGTTCACAGCTATTCGAGGCAAGCAGTGGCTTGATGTATAGAATTATATATTACTAACGTACAATACACTAAAATATGATAAAGTTATTACACTAATAAGTAAAAATAATTGTAGCATAACGCTTGTCGGTGGGATGTGGCTGGAATATAAAATATAACTGTATTACACATGCGTACTAATAATAATACAGCCAGTAAATGGGGCACTATGGCCTC